>CAUYQV010024143.1:0-35653 GCA_963574575.1 Galagoides demidoff | reverse complement strand
AATTCCTCTACTAGCTATATATCCAGAAGACCAAAAATCACAGTACAACAAAGACACATGTACCAGATTGTTTATTGTAGCCCAATTCATAATTGCTAAGTCATGGAAGAAGCCCAAGTGCCCATCAACCCATGAATGCATCAATAAATTGTGGTATATTGTACACCATGGAATATTATGCAGCCTTAAAGAAAGATGGAGACTGTACCTCTTACATGTTACATGGATGAAGCTGGAACATATTCTTCATAGCAAAGTATCTCAAGAATGGAAGAAAAAGTATCCAATGTACTCATCTTTCTATGAAATGAGTACAATTATAGCCTAATAAGAAGGGGAAAGGGAAGAAGGGGGAGAGAGAAAGGGGAAGGATGGGTAGAGGGACCACATCTAAGGTGCATCTTACAAGGGTACATGTGAAATTTACTAGGCGTAGAATATAAATGTCTTAACAGAATAAATAAGAAAATGTGGTGAAGGCTATGTTAATGAGTTTTTCTTTTTTGTTTTTTTTTTTTTTTTTTCTTTTTCCTTCTTTCTTTTTTTGAGACGGAGCCTCAAGCTATCCCCCTGGGTAGAGTGCCACGGCATCACAGCTCATAGCAACCTCCAACTCCTGGGCTCAAGCGAGTCTCCGGCCTACACCTCCCAAGTAGCTGGGACCACAGGCGCCTGTCACAACGCCCGGCCATTTTTTGGTTGCAGCCATCATTGTTGTTTGGCGGGCCCAGGCTGGGGATTCGAACCTGCCACCTTAGGTGTACGTGGCTGGCGCCTTAGCCTATTGAGCCACAGGCGCTGAGCCTGTTAACCAGTTTGATGAAAACATTTCAAATTGTATATAAACCAGCACATTGTACCCCATGATTGCATTAATGTACACAGCTATGATTTAATTTAAAAAAAAAAATTCCAGTTTCTCCAAAAAAAAAGTTGTGTGTCAATCTATTGCAATCAATTAAATCAATTAAATTTTGATATTAATATGAGAAATTTCTTTTGATTATCATAATAGTTTGAATATCAGTTGTTATTTTAATGATATGCAAGACCTTTTTTTTCAATATTTTCACATCTATTGTTTTGGAAGCTGGGATTGAATCTTTTTTGACAATGCTAGCCAAACTCCACTGTGAATTTGAATTTAATTCCTTGGCTCATGAAAAGGAATTTTCATAAAAATTGATAAAATAATAGTTAACATTTATTGAACATTTAGTGATAAAGTAATAGTTAACATTTATTGAACACTTTATATATGCCAGTCAGAGTGACAACAGATTAATCTCTTCAAAGTGATTTCCAATATTTTCCATTTTACAGATGAAGAAACAATCTTAGAAAGCTTTAATAATGTGTCAAAAGTTTCCCATCTAGTAAGTGGCAAATATGCCAATCTCCAAAGTTTACTATGTTTCTCATGATCCACATGGGTTTTGATTGATCACATACTAAATTTATCCCTTCTTTTCATTCTTTAAACAAAGGAAAGAATCACAAATAACTTGCAAACTGTGATATGATATTAATCCACCTAAATGCTTAAACTTCAAAAGTAAAATTTGAATATTTTTTTCTGGGTATCTTCATGAGTTTTGTGAGTATTTGCTCATAAATAAAGCCATTTTCTCATCCACCTGTCTACAAATATTCTATCTTAAAATAAAATCCATGCAAATAAGTGTTTGTTTTAATCATTGATATTGGCTTATATTTCATAGCCAACATAGAAATTCATGAGTGAATATTCATTTAAAATCACTTTTTAAAATCCTCTTATGAATTATCATTGGATTTATAAAAGTAACTGTCTTTAATATAAAATGATCATGCTGTGAGAATAATGGAAAAACTATTTGTAACTCACGTTGTATTTTAGTAGTTTAGATAAAAATAAAACAAATCCTTTTTAGATGCAGTTCTCTTACATTTGGAAAAGCGTATATTTGGATAAGCATATAAAACTGAGTGCATGAGTGTTTCGGTTTTGTTTTTTCCAGAAAGCAGACTCTGAGCTAAAAATAAGTACATAATAAGTGTAGTAGTCCTCGTCTCTGAATCAAAACCTGCTGTAGGAAAGGGACTAAGTACGATTGGCCAGAGGGAGAGGTTGGCCTCTGCTAATTCCTTGTGGAGCACTGAAGCTGGGATGGCTCTCCAGGGTTATGCCATTTTGCCATGAGGGGGCTGGGATTTTATATTTCCAGGGCTTCCACTCATCATATGAGACTAGTCCAGAACAGGGTGCCTGTTTGGATGAGGCACCTCTCTTTTGCTGAGACAATTCCCAAAGAGGCCTGACTAGTAAGAGCTAGGAGCAGAAATCCTTCAGTCCTGAAGGTGGATTTGAAAAGTCACTGCAGTGATCATTTTAAAAATTGATCATTTTAAATGATCATGTTAAAAAAATGGCAGAGATGAGCATTTAGGAATTAGAGCATTTTGAATCCATGAGAGCCCACTGTATACATCTTTCCTTTTTCTATCACAAAGTTAGAGGAATGACTGCTTAAAGGGCTGTGTATGGCAAGGCATCAACAATGTCAAATGTTTTAAATAGTAACAATAATCAAAGGCATTTTAGCCTAGTAAAATTTATTGATAATTTTTGAAGAGCAGTTTCCTTGTTGAAGAAGAGGATTCCAGATTGCAATGAGAAACAACTTGATCCAAAATGAAGAAGAGAAGACAGTGGACTTAACTTCTCATTCATAAAACTGAATTAAGAAGAAAGGGGAAGAAATAGAATAACTAGTGAAAGAGACTGATCTGAGGAGTGTTGCTTGTTTTTATTTTTTTACTCTGCAAGATAATCTAAAGTATTAAAAGAAGGAATCTGCTGAGGAGGGATGTTGAATAAATTAAAGGCTATGGGAAACAAGATGATGAATGACCCAGAAGAGAAGGAAAGGAGGAAGAAGTACACAAAATATCCCTAAAGGGTAACTTAGATGGGAATTGATTGGGAGTCTTGTTACCATATACCTCCAAGGTCTTGGGTACAGCCTGAGGGACTACATTTCTCTCAAGCTCCCAAGTGCCATAGATGCTGTTCTTCTACACATCACAGACTACCAAGACTCTAAACCACTGATTTCAAACATAGTTGGACATTGAAATCACCAGAGAAGCTATAAAAATATGTAGGCTCCTCCCACAGAAATTCCAATGTTATTATCCTTGGCATTGCCTGGAAACTGGATAGTTACAATCCATCCATTTGAGTATAAGATGCAGCAACGTCTGAGAACCACTAATCACTTTCTCTGTGAGAAGAAACGATAACGGCTGGTCCAGAGTCAAATACCAGAATGTAGGCAAAGCAAGAGGAGGAAGATGAGGGAATACATATTTTTATCAAAGTAATAAGCATATGCATAAGTATAGTCCCATACCTTATAAAGTAAGAGACAGCAGTGCAGGGTCCAAATACAACATCCCCGACCTCAATTCTCTCTCCTCAGAGGTATTGATTTTCAAATCTTTTTGATGTTTCTTCTGATTATTATCAATCTTTGTTTTGCTTATCTGTATTTTCAATGTTATTTGGTGTTTTCTTTCTTTTGCATTTTTTTAATCACAGAATATTATGGGAGTACACACGTTTTGGTTACATAATCTGCATTTTTATATTTTAAGTCAAAGTAGTAAATATGCCTTTCACCCAGAAAGTGGGTATTGTACAGGTTAGTTATGAATTTAACCCAACTTCTTCTCTCCCTTCCACCTAACTTTTGCTGAGTTTTATTCCTCTATGTGCACATATGTGTTGAGTAACTAGTTTCAATAAATATTGAGTACAAATGGTGTTTGTTTGTCCACTCTTGTGATACTTCACTTAGATGGATGGTCTCCAGCCCAAATCACCTTTAGTTATTAGAAAAGATACTGAATCACCTTTTTATGGCTGAATAGCACTCCATAGGATACATATACCACATTTTCTACATCACCTTTTTTGGTTGAACAGTACTCTATGATATGCATATACTACATTTTATTGTCCACATCTTTGAAATTGTTAAATGTGCTGCTATAAACATTTGAGTACAAGTGTCTTTCTATCAAATGTCTCCCCCAGACATCCTTTGGGCTGGCATGCATGTGGAGAGAAAGAAAGACTTATGTACTGTTGGTGGGACTGCAAGCCAGTACAACCTCTATAGAAAGTAGCATGGAGATATCTCAAAAAACTAAAAGTGGACCTACCATTTGATCCAGCAATTCTACTACTAGGTATTTACTCAATGGTGTTTTTTCCTAAATAAATGGTTATCATGGGTGTTCTTGCATATTAGTAGAAACATTACAAAGTACATTAGAAGCTTGTTGTATGGGTGTATGACTGATGAAATGGTGAAGTTCATCAGCAAGTGCCTGAGCAAAACTTCAGCCCTTTTGTTGGGAGATCCCCAAATATCAGGATCTGTGAGTGTCATCTCTTTGACCTTCAGTGTCCCCAGAAAGCTGTTTCTGCAATCTCTCTTCTCACCTTCCAGTCAGTATTTTGAAAGTTATTTGATTTCTGGGAGTCAGCCAGGTAGAGAAGGATGGGGGTAAGGGAAAGATAGTGCTGGTTTTGTGTGAGAGAAAGAGGATTCCTCTGATTTCATTATGGCCATCATGTTTCAACAAGTCTAGTGACCACAGGTTCAGTCTCTTTGTGGTTCTAACTTTCCATAATATAAATGTCCACTTTCTACCAAAAGAAGAAAGGTGAAGTGGTCCCCTGGTCATCCAGAGGAAGGAGCTTAACTACTCCTTATTCAGACTGCCACTCAACCTTCCTGTTCTCAGCCACCTCACATCCCTGCTAGCTGATTCTACTACTGGATCCTTCTGGATTCCTGCTGTGGGAATGGACTCATTTCTGCATTTACTTTTGATTCTCCTTTTTACTTCTCTAATTAGTTATTTAGCCATTGTCAATTATAGCTCTCAGAGCTACTTTCCACCTTACAACTTTTTATGTCATATTTTATTCATTGCCACTTCCTTTGTTCCTTTTATCTGTATAGTTTTATGTGTTGTTTATACTTTTATTCAAATTTTAGAGAGGTTACTGGAGGAAGCAGAGATGAATGCTTTAATCAGAAGTCTTCTAGACATTTAAGTTATAATTAACAACCATCTATTGGGTGAGGAACATGAACAAGGTAGAGGTTTTGTATAGCGGCTGCAGGGAATTTGAGAGGAATTATGCCAGTAAGCTGTCAAGAACTATTTTTTTAAACAAAGCACTGAATCTAAATGACAAGCTAAGATTCCAATATGCAGGGGGTTTTTTTGTGTTTGTTTTGTTTTGTTTTGTTTTGTTTGTCAGCTCTTGAGAGCAATGAGGTTCCAGGAAACATAACTTTTGTGTAGTGGAAGAAGCAGAAGTTTTTGAGAGAATCAATCTTGGATTCAAATTTCTGACTTATTTGCAGCTATGAGGTAAAAATCCAATTCAGCAGTGGTACTCAACCTGTGGGTCACGAGCCCTTTGTAACAATGAAAATACATTACAGCATTAAGGAAGGTTGAGAACCACTGACTTAGAGGCTTAAATTCCTCATTTGCAAAATTATGTAAATAAAACCCATCTTACAAAATAATAGCACTATAGCACCCAGTGCATACATTTTAAATAAATATGTTGATTGAAATGAAATTAATACCATTTTGAACTGTCCAGCATTAGGAGTTCAAATCATTTCGGGTGCAAATCTAAAGGAATGTGTAAAAAAGTAGTTACACTGTGGGCTTCTGGGACTAGAGAAAGGGATGAAGCCACACAGAAATTCAGAAGTAAAAGAAAACAGCAATGTTCTAAGCAGTGAGTCTGAGCAGCAGATGTGGTATAAATATGGAAATGAAGGAGTTTGAGAGAGAAGGAGCTATAGTTAGGAATTAGTGTCTTGGGGTCTAGGACTTTACCAGCATTCCAGTTCTGAGAGACATCAAAAACTTGAAAAAGGCTGAAAAAACATACAAATAGGTATTTTGAATTACAGAAGAAAAGTAATTATGGAGTTTATATAACTAGATACATAGCATCTATACAGATGGTAAATCCTCCCATCATGGTGACTGGAGAGGAGTCAGTAGTTCTAAAGCATGTGCACTGTGTACTCTCTCTCTCTACACACACACACACACACACACACACACACACAGAGTAGAATCACCACTACTGACCACCTCCCTACATTGACTACCTCCTGTGTTGACCTAATTTTCATAGACCACACATCCACCATATGTACTCAGTGGAAGTTCCTTATGGTGACCACTTCCATGTGTTGACCAGTTTGTTTTACATCCTGGGAGGTCAACTTACACCCCCCCCACACACAAACACACACTCACTCACAATTTATGGCTCCAATGAACACTTTTTTATTTTATATCTTTTAACTTAATAGGTTGCAGGGACATTGACCCATATGGTGCTACATTGTCAAACTCTGGGGAACATTTTCATTGACCTGAGTGAAGACTTAGATATTGATTTTCAAGTCTGTAGTAAAAGAAAACAGAATCCATGCACTTCAGGGTGGTTTTGGAAATGGTTAATCTCTGAGACTCAACTAATGCATGGCTCAAATGAATATGGAACTTTCGGATGCAACAGATCCAGCAACATTCATACATTTCTATTTTTATTAACTATTGAGTAAAGATTTGCAGCTATAGGTACTGAACACAAGTAGTATGTTTCATTCTAAATATTTCTTTTCTTCTACATTAAATTTTATGTATTAATAATTTGACCTAAGAATTTGTAGATTGCTACAACAAAAGGACAAGCTTCATATATTACTTCATTCATCTCTTCAACGAATATATATATGTTAAAGTTTCTCAAGAACAAATATTTCAGCGTGGTGCCTGTAGCACAGTGGTTACAGCATCGGGCACATACATCGAGGCTAGGGAGTTCAAACCCAGCCCAGGCCAGCTAAACAACAATGGCAACTGCAACAACAACAACAAAATAGCCAGGTGTTGTGGTAGGCCCCTGTAGTCCCAGTTACTTGGGAGGCTGAGGCAAAAGAATCGCATAAGCCCAAGAGTTTGGAGGTTTCTGTGAGGCCATGGCACTCTAGCAAGGGTGACAAAGTGTGACTCTGTCTAAAAAAAAAAAAAAAAAAGAACAAATACTTCTCAATTAGGAAAGAAAAATGATTATATCACATTTTATATAATAGCTATTTTATTTTACAATCATCCTCTAATTGCTTCCTTTTGTAGATGAGGAGTAGACATTTCAAACAATTAAGTGACTCACCTTTGCTTATTCAGGTAGTTTGTAGTAGATCCCTAGATCCAAATTCTGGTCCATGACTATAAATTACAGAGGACTCCTTTATAATAGCCTGCTCAATATAATGACACACTTTCCTGAACTATTTGGCTCTGGATAGATGTCAAATTTCTTTTATTTATTGGTTTATTTTTTGAAGTATGGCCCACAACTGTTCTAACTATAATATCATAGCTTTAATTTTAAACTTTATTATTTATATTATGTAGACCTCAAATATAAAAGCTATCTAGATTATGGAAGGACATTGAGTTTTTCTTCTTGTTTGTTTGTTTTGTGTGTGCAAATGTGTCTTAAGTATTGCTGCAAGGGTTGTAATTTGATTTAAAGACTTTGCCTCCACTAACTTGAATTGTTCTAATGTGAATCTGACATTTTATTTGAACTTCTTCACATCTAATCCAGTTAGTCAGTATTACTGAGTACTTTAGGAATAACATACAGCATGTTTAATGAATTGGCTTTGCTGCAAAGATAGAAACCTATATGCTATCTCAAAGGTTTAGAAGTGAATTATTGGTCCAGCATGAGGCTGTACTAGTAATCAAAGACATTCAGGTAAATTTCTGGCTATTTATTAGCATGGCATATGTTGAAAAGAAAAATAGCCAAGGGTGTTTCAGAAGATTAAGTAATAGTAATTTTCTAACTCCTTGGGAATTCAATAAAAAGTTTCTGATAGGTTTCCAGATAAGGTGCAACAGCTCTAAGTTCAGAAACAAAATAATCAATTCTTTAGAACGTTCTGCAAAGAAAGAAAAGTGATTAGTATTATTTTTCATTTGGAAAGGATAAAGTGAGTTATAGAGAGCTAAACGGCATGTTTTCTGAGCTTCGTTTTGTGGAGAAGAGATATTTATGTGATAAAAGAAGAAAGAGAAAAGGCTACTATTTTAGATCCAATTCTAATTGGAGGCTTTTAATCTCCCCAATGGTAGTTTCTTCCTGAATATCTAACCACATTTTGTAGTCATCTTCCAATTCACAGGACTTGAATTATGAAACAACATCCATCCAAAAAGTGCAATGTTCTCGCAAATTTATGTATATTTAACTTTAAGTATATAGTATATCTAAGTATTAAAATTTTATTTATTTTAGCAAACCCACCTCAGGAATACATAACTTCCTAATACCATCACAGATAATCATATATGAAGAGGGATGTGAGAACAAAGGACATTTTTTTTTTAAGATGGGAGACATTGTAATATGGGATGGTGACAATAATCCGGGGGGGGGGGTAGGAAGGTTGATAACTCAGGAAGGTCTGAAATTCTCATATTGGTGAGAGGGGATAAGATTCAGTGTAAAGACAGAGGATTAGTTTGTCATAAGAAGAGAGTTCAGACAATTCATTCATTTTAGTAGGAGGAAGAATAAAGTGTGCTGATGGCAGAAATTGGCTGGATTTAGCCACAGGACAACATTTCTTCATTCCTTCCATTTTTTTTTTTTTTTTGGCTGGGGCTGAGTTTGAACCCTCCACTTTTGGCATAGGGGGGCCAGCGCCCTACCCTTTTGAGCCACAGGCACTGCCCTTCATTCCTTCCATATTCTTAGTAAAATGAGATAGAATTATTAGCTGAGATATAGAAAAGGAAGGAGAATACTGAAGTTTTATTTAAGATGAAAGGACGCAAAATAAAAACCTTGAAAAGCAGGAAAATGAATGGAATAAGAAAAAGTCGAGTTGCTATGCAGTTAAAAGGCTTGTTGGGGATTCTGAAACATGTTTGTGTTTTTACATTCAGCCACACTGGACTATGCCAGCATACGCATGCATCGAATAGAAAAAGTAATTTAACCAAAGCTGTAGTTTTGTCAAGTAAGGCCATAAAGAGTAATAAGGAAAGGGAAATAAAGTTGTATTCAGCAGGATAATTTTAAGGGTGAATGGTGGAATTTAAACACAGAAAGGAGACTAATATAATCATAAGAGGGAAAGGGCTGGAAACATGCAGAATAGTCACTAGGACTCAGTGAAATAGAAATAACAAGATTTTATCATTGTTCAAAGAGGAAAGAACCCAGAATATGGAGGGTCATGGAGTGAGAACTTCAAAATGAGATACTGAGAATACTCTGAGTATGTTCTAAGAGTAATATCAAGTTTTAGGTTATGTGCACGTGATTGGCCAGGTCATGGATGGAAATAAATCAAGAGACTAAAGACATAAAGATTGAATGGATCAAGGGTATGGATACTGAAATCCTCAGGGATGGGGATCAGAGGGACGAAGCAGACCAGGTAATAAAAGCCACTAGTGAGTAAGACAGTGAATGAGGTGTGCGTGACTGAAGCTTGTAGATCACTCTAACAAAGAGATGCTTCATATAGTACTTCACTCATCAGTTTGTTCAACAGATATCTATTGTATGACCTCTATGTACCAAGGCATCAAGCCAGATGCAAAAATAAGTAAAATATCTTAAAGACCCATCTTAACACAGGTCCAGGAAAACTTCTCTAACAACCAGTCTGGGTCATGGCATGTTGTCCCGCCTTCTGTAATAATCCTTATGTGCTGTGTAATCACGTATTTACTTCCTTCCCTGAATTTACACTGTGTGAATGCAAAAGGACCAGTAATATTGCCTGAAACAGAGAAAATACTCAGTGACATGTTTTCTGAACAAATACATGGGTTATTACAAAAGTTTTGAGATACACAAAGATCAAGAAACATAAAATCAATACAGATGGAAACAAATGAAGCAATTTCAGCAACACCAATAAGCTGAGCAGGTTGAAACTTGCACAGGTGAATCAAAAGGGATGCTAATATTAAACGCCAATAACTTACCTCATAACTTATTCTAGGGGCTATCCAGCCTTTTAGAAGTAAAACAAATAAACTTCTTGCCAAAAAGGCAGATAACCTCTCACTAAGAAATAGGTCAGGATGAAAATCTGATCAAGGAAAGAAAATCGATAGCCGCAGATTGTTTGTTTCTACCCACACGAAACTTGCATTGTAAAATAATCATCCTGGAAATGGGATCTGGACATGAAAAGTGCTTTCAGTCAACTTCAATAAATCCTGTGAATATTAGGCCTGTGGCATTTCATGGTACTTTAAATCTAGACTATATCGAAGTATTTAAATATGTTAAAGAAGATATTTAATTCATAATCAATTTAATTTTTCCCATGTTGTATAATTTTGAACATCTCCACCCAAGAATCATTAGCCATCATAGAAAACATTCCCCCCCTTTAAAAGTAGAAATACTTTTCCTTTGAACCATCCTAGAGTTATTGCATTTGAAACCACCTCCCACATTCCTATTCCTGACTTCAGTCCTAACTTACTCTAACTCGATACCCAACTCAAGATCCAAATCATGTCATCTTTGGAAGACACATTGCTCAAGAAATGCAGAAGAATCTTATGCATGGGAAAGACAGCTCCTATGTGAGAAGAGACAAGTTTCTATCTACAATACGAACTGTTCATTCATATTACCTGTGTCTCTTTTTTTTCCACTCCTATTGAGAACAAACTCCGAAATGATATTGACATTTTCGTCATACATATGCAACTTTAAAAACAAAGTTACCACATGGATTATCAATTTAGGGAAAAAAACTGTACATGTACATGAAATTAAACAAGTAAATGGAATGTTGATGGTAGAGG
Source organism: Galagoides demidoff (assembly GCA_963574575.1). NCBI lineage: Eukaryota > Metazoa > Chordata > Mammalia > Primates > Galagidae > Galagoides > Galagoides demidoff. The sequence continues at coordinate 24,700 of CAUYQV010024143.1, read as the reverse complement.
CATATAAACATTATATATTTATTAACATATGTTTATATTTATTAATATATAATGTTTATATGTATTATTATTGATATATGAATTTTTTCCTTGTTCTTTCTGTAGAGAGGTCCTGTAAGGAAACCCCAAGGCAATAAGCACACCCTAGGCTCAAATCTTGATTTCTTTAATAAAAAAAGAACTAGAGTTTTTGGAGAAATGCAGATGCTAGGATTTGCGTAGGAAATATACAAGATGAGCCTGGAGTATCTTCTATTGCCAAAAAGTAAGGAAGTATTAGAACACACACACAAGCATACACATAATGACAGGGATATGTGAAAAGGGCACAGAGCCAACTGAAAGAGTACACAATGGCCAATACTAGATTATTTGAGAAAAAAAGAGTAGTATTATTACACAAAGTATATCTTGATACATATTTCCCTCGTACTTTCTGCTGAGAGCCCCTACAGGCAAGAATACACCAGAGGCAAGAATTCTATGTTGATATAAATAAGTGGTTGGGTAAATGAATCAGTAGGGTATCATAGAAATTTCTCCAGTGCAGAAGAGGTAGATATTCTATTCTCAAGCAAGTCGATCAAAACTCCTACATATAGTAGCTTTTGTCTAATGAGTGCAATATGGAAAAGGAAGAAAAATCAGTGTAGTCGGGAATCCTGATAAACACTACCTTATCCAGGAGATTTAGATGGACATCAGCAAAGATAAACCATGTTGATAATGCATACTGTTGATATGGTACCACATGCAATAAAAATGACACTTCACTCACTGCTAAAAACCTGGAATTTCAGTGTAGTCATGACAGGAGCATGAGACAAAGCCAAATCAAGAGACATTCTACCAAAGAACTGACTAGTAATTCTCAAAACTATTTACATCATTAACAGCAAAGAAAGTGTGAAAAATTGACACAGTCCGAAAAAGCTGAAGGAGACATGAAAACACAATGTATTGTGGGATCCTAGGACAAAAGAATGCCGTTCACTAAAACCTAGGGAAATCTGAAAGAGGTACACATTAATTTAACTGAAAGGTAATGGCATTTTTAATAATTATGACAAAAGTACCATACTAATATATGATATTAATAAGGAAAACAAGGTGAGAGATGTCCAAGAACTCTCTGTACTATCTGAAAATTTTCTATAAATCTAAAAGGATTCTAAAATTAAAGTTCATTAAAAAATAATGATATGTTTGACATGTTAACTCAACAGATGTGGAAAGCAGGCATGAAGAGGCAATAAAGGGCAAGAAGCTAGAATTCAACACATCATGATCGTTACCAGGTTTTTTGTTTGTGGAATATGAGTTCTGCATATTGGTTTTATGTCCAGGTTTACTGTCTTGTTGCCTCTCAAAATTTATTTTTACTTATTTTTTATTTCCTGCCTTTATATTCAAACCATCTGCAGCTCATTTCTTCCTTTTTCATTATGTCACTTCTTAAGAAAAAAAAAAAAGAAGAAGAAGGAAAGCAATGTACTGCATTACTACCTAGGCCCTTCTGACATTTGCCCAGAAGAATAGAGGTCGTGAAAATAAGCACTCTTGTCTTGCTCCTATCCTCAATAACTGTTTTCAATCGGATGTGTCTTTAAATATGATAATCTATGTGTATATTGCAATCCCTTAATCATGGAAAGATACTTTTATTCCTCTTAGTATAAGGTGTTCGGTTTAATAGTTAATATAATAAATGGATAGAGAAATTTTATTAAATACCTTAACTGCCCTGCTTGTAATGATCATCTTTGATTTTTCTAATAAAATGCATGTCATATTTCCCCAAATATTTTCACAAGGCGAGCATATCAGCATTGTCTGAGAACTTATTACAAATATGAATTATTGGTCCTTACCCTAGACCTCCTGGATCAGGAACTCTGGGTTGGAGGCAAGCAATGTTCATGTCAACAGGCCTTCCAAGTGGTTCTGATACAGCCTCAAGGTATCACTTCCATGATACTATTAATAGGGTATATCTTGTTAATTGATTTTGCAATGTAAGTCAATCCTGGGATACATTAGAATTGGTCATCATTCTGTCTTCATTTTATGTAATGTAGACTTGGAGTTCAAACTCTTATTTAGTATTTTTTCGTATGTCCATGAAATCAATTTCTTTGTAGCTTCCCTATTCTTTTCAGGTTTGATAATCAAGTTATATCAGCCACCACTTAAGGTGGAGAATAAAGAATATTGACTCTTTTATTTCTTTCTGGAAGATTTGGAATAAGACTGGAATTGCTTCTTCCTTGAATATCTAGTATATTTCACTGATGAAGTCATCAGAGCCATTATCAGAGTTTTCTTTGTAGGAAAAATTTTAATGTGGGCTTAATTCTTTTAATATTTATACATCAATTTATGTATTCTGGTTTTGTGTCAACTTTCATAAAGCTGTTTTTTGTCTGAGAATTTTTTTCACCTCGTATTACTTTAAAATTTTTGAAAATTCATAATACATTCAATTTACTTCTTAGAGTACATAGAAGAACTGTGTGGGGTTTTTTCCCTAATATTTGTCCTCTATTTCATTAATTTCAACTTTTTATTGGTTCCTTCCCTCTACTTTCTTTGGGATTATTATTATTTTTAACTCCAAGTAGGTGCTCATTCATTTTTAACTTTTTACCACTAATAAATACATTTTTAAACTATTACTTTATCTTTCTGAATCATATTATCTCTGTCCCTCAGGTTTTTACATATTGTATTTTCTTAATGATTCTAGTGTTCATTAATTTTCACTGAAGGTTTTTTTATTTTGTTTTGGTGGTTTTCTTCTGTTATTTATATGTGGGTTAATTATAGTGTTGTTAGAGATGTGGGTATTTGTTTCATGGACAAATACAAGATCAAATTTTTTAATATTCTGCATATGCTTAGAAAAATCTGTATTTTAGAATATGTGTGTGATATGTTCCATTTGTGCCCATTAGGGCAAATTTATTAATTATTCAAACTCCAGGAGTTGTGTACACTTTTTCTGATATGATTATTGCCTGACTTATCATTTCTTGCAGTTCTGTCAGTTTTTTGTTGAAGGAATTTGAGTCCATGTTAGGAAATGCATTTAAACTGTTAAGTTATTTTAGTGAATTATATCTTTTATCATTACAAAGGAGACTAATCAAGACCAATATGCTTCATACCTTAGAGGTGATTTTAGCTGGTATTAGTATAGTTTCTCCAGATTTCACTAGTATTTACATAGTTATATTTTTCATTTTGTTCTTTCAGTTATTCTGTATTCTTATGTTCATAACTTTCTCTTTATAAAAATGTGTCTGAATTATCTTGTTTTTATTAAACCATAGCTGTGTACATTAATGCAATCATGGGTACAATATGCTGCTTTTGTATACAATTTGAAATATTTTCAACAAACTGGTTAACATTGTCTTAGTGGCATTTTCTTAGTCACCATGTTAAGACATTTATATTCTACATTTAGTAAATTTCACATGTACCCTTGTAAGATGCAACGTAAGTGTGGTCCCACCCATTACGTTTCCTCCACCCATCCTCTCCCCTCCCTCTTCCCTTTCCCCATATTCTTGAGTTATAATTTGGTTATAGCTTTCATAAGAAAGCTATAAATTGGTTTCATAGTAAGGCTGAGTACATTGGATACTTTTTCTTCCATTCTTGAGACATATCTCAGGGTGGGCAAGGGACTTAAAGAGAAACTTCTCTGAAGAAGACAGGCGCACAGCCTGCAGACATACAAAAAATGCTCATCATCCTTAATCATAAGAGGAATGCAAATCAAAACTACTTTTAGATATCACCTAACTCCAGTAAGATTAGCCCACATCACAAAATTCCAAAACCAGAGATGTTGGCATGGATGTGCAGAATTATTTTTAATATATTGTTACCATCTTTAAACACTCATCACCTTAATTTGTGCTTTCAGTTCATTTTATCTTTTTGTGTTTCCTTGAGTCATCTTTCTTGCATGTTTGAATTATTTTTATCATTTCACTTTCTCTCTGTCATGTTTGTCATACTAACAGAAGCAAAACTCAAAAATGTTCTATGCATTTTTATATTTCTAGCTCTTCTCGTAGACTAGATGCTGAAAATATATTTATTTAATATATGAGAGGATAAAGTAATTAATCTAGGGTTACACAATTAGTAACATAGATGTTGACTTTTTAGAAGGGTAATTTAAAAATCTTACTAAGAGTTCGAGTTTTAAAAGTGTCACTAAAAAGTAAGTTCCTTAAGCCCTGAGAAGCAACCCTTCAACGTCATTTATTAGAATGTATTATTAAATCTACCAAAAACTGAAAAACATTTTAACAGAATTATCCATTATGTTTATTATAATTATTTTCAATCTTTTCCAATACATTGTTAAGATTGATGATTTGAGTCATATAAACAATTTTTGTAAGTCAAGTTAGTTTTCCATATTTCAGGTCATATTAATCAAATGGATGTTAAACATGTGGGCTAAGAATGTAAGATCCGAGGAAGCGCATGGGTATGCTGGGTATTCAGCAAGGCATGTAGAGTCAATATACTGTGAATATTTTCAAGCATGTCTTTAGATGTATGGTAAAAATGTGGTAAGTCCATTGCCCCAGGCAGTCCATAAAGCCAGTTTTTATTGAGAATGACTAATATTTCTCATGAAGAGAATGCCAGAGAAATAATTTTATAGAATCCTTGTGGCATATCTGTATTCTAAAACACCTGCAGGACACCTCATTAGTGACAACTAGAGACTTTCAGGTATTACTCAAATAAATCACAACATTCTCCACAGGCCTTTGGCTATTGTCATTGGTGTGAAAAAAAAATGTTTAAACCATCCCTAAATGATAAGGTGTTTCATAGAAAGGGAATTCATCTGCTGACTATCCAAATGAAAACTCATCCTTATTATTCTCACATAGATTACACTTTGCAGAATTTATCCCTTGCAAGATAATATGTTTCCCATGTGCTTATCACAGTTCAAAGTTAACAGATTGACTTACTAAAAGAACATTTTGTGGAGGAAGAGGGAGAGATTTTGAATCCCTTTTTCAAAATATAAAGACATTTTATCTTGTAATCTTGTTTATGTTGCATCTAAGTATGATTCAGAAAAATAAGTTCTGAAACACTGGTGAAGTGGGATGGAATGTCTGCTGCATATTAGCAAATTTAATAACCTCAGGTCACTGAAATGCCACTCTTCTAGTCTGTGTTCAATAATTAATTTTCATAACTTACATTCTATACTATTCCATGGCATACATTATATAATTAAATACTATGTAAATATAATAAATGCATGTTATATGTGCATCAAAGGTCAAATTTTATATTAAAGCATCAAGAAAAAGGGGAGGAAAGCATATTTTCAATGACCATGGGAATAAAATGAATGAATATGCATAAACCTCAATTTGTTTCCATGAAAATCTGGGTATTGCATCACTCGCGGGCATATAAAATGTGAACTATCCACAAAACAAAGTGTGGGGTAAGATTTGATTATCTTTCATTAAATTTTAAACTAAACCATTTTTTCTCATCTGTAGATTTTTATAATTCCAACTGAAGAAAATGTTTTGACAGAACTATGGCCAAATTAAAGCTTTTAGGAAAACAACTTTACACTGAGAGGTTTATAAGACTGTAGTAAGGCAGACATACTAGTTTAAAGTTTACTGTCATGGTTGTTTTTTCTCCTTTTATTCATATACACTCCTTGATTAAACCAGCTCCTGGGTGAAGTCTCTATATTCTAGGGAATTTGTAGGGGAAGAAAGTCTGTGTATGGATCCACACAGACTACCTGTGTACATGTAGCTTCTGTAGGTTTGTTCTTAAATTGAATCTGTATGTAAGCTGGAACAGGTACATCTCCCTCTCACCTCTAATAGCCTCCGTTCATGACTGGGATTCATATATAATTCAGATGTTTGAATTTGAGGACTTACTGTAATAGCCTCCATTTGTAAATGTGAGTTGTATATACATAGGTTAGATGTTTATATATCTGGGACTGCCTATGATGAGAAGGAATGAAGTAGGATTGTATTGTGTCCTTCCCCACCTTTCCCCTCCAAGCTGCCTGAGGATTTTTGCTTCCTATGAAGGAAAGGTCTAGTAAGTGAACAAGATTTTATGCTACAAGCTCCCAAGGGACACTCCTTTCCCTTCAACCTTTCTGTTGAGCACCCCATGGAGGCAGAAAGTCATTATGCCTGTAGTTCCCAGAGATTCCATGCTTCATTTTTAAGGATTGTCTTAGTCTATTTTGTGCTCTATAGCAGAATACCATAGACTAGGTAATCTATAATAAACTGAATTTATTTGACTCACATTCTGAAGACCTCAAGGTCAAGGAGTCTCATTTGGCCTCCACCTTCTTGCTGAGTCATCCTATTAGAGTGGTGTGGTACAGTGGTTTGAGGTAGTCACAGAAATAATTGGAAAACTCAAGTAAACTTTTAGCAAGAAAAGAAAGTGTATTAACAATCTGTACAACAAGCCAGGCCCTGTCCTAGTGACTGCAGGCTACTTAGTCAGTTTGGGGTTTTATAGACAACTTTAAGGAGTATCAGCTGCTTTTTGGAAGTCTCCCAGGGTCTTAATTAACTCTGTACTGGAAACAACCCAACTACAAAGTCTTAATTAGCCTTCTTCCCATAATAGGCCAGGTCTGCCTGACGCAAACCAATCCAAAATAATTTAACCATATCTGTCATCTGCCCTGCTCATCTCTAACTAACTGCCTAATAACCCAGGACAAAAAGGCAAAGAAAGGGCCAAAAAGAGCAAGAGATCAAACTCCCAGCCTCAAACCATTTTGTAATTGGCTCTCAGGATCTTAGCGTTAGGCCCCACCTCCAAACATTTGCGTTGGGAATTAGGTTTCAACACATGTTTCTGGAGGGACACCTTGAAACCACAGCAAGAATTTATTAAAATTGTATCCATTTCCTTTTTATCTACTGTTATGAATGCTTTTGGAAGGTGCTTCTGAAATTAAATTCATGTGAAACTCAGTTATCTAATAGGTTCATGGAATCATGATTTTGGAGCCTATCTAGACCTTATCACTGTTAGGATATAATGCTGTTCTCAAGAGGTGTTCTACAATCTAATCAGAAACCAAACTGGCACGTAGATAATAATGTTTTTATTATTTTTTTATTTTTTGTGTTTTTGTAGCCTGGACATTGCAGATGATAGATGGGAAGGATTTGGGTTTCTGTGTTGATTCTTCTTCTGGCCACATGACTACTACATGATTACGCTGAGCTTAGGGAGCTTTGTTTCATGCTTTGTTAACTATTTGGTGAAGCCTAAGCTAGTTACTAAGTCTTTCTAACTTAGCAGGGCTTCCATCTCCAAAAAGTGTCTTTACTCAGGGTCTGCAAACTGAAAATTTCTCTTATTTCTTTTATTTTTCAAGATAGTGCTTTATGCTGTGATCCCCAGAGTCTATTCATGTGGTTTTCAGGAGTTAGGAAAGAATTCCAATGCAGTTCATAAGCAGATTACAGGGTTCTTCATTTATGGTTTCATTTTCATGGTATTTCTTCCTTCAATTTTTATCCACTCTGGCAGTCCTGAACTCTATTTCTGACACTTCAAGGCAGTGAGAATGTAAAAAGACATTTTCTAATCCCACCCTCATCTACTTGAGTCAACCTGCCCCCACATGCTATGCATTTCAGAGTCTGCCAGGTCAAAATCTTGATGAGATTCATTTTCTTTTCCTTCAAGAGTCAAATTTGCTATATATTTATTGCCTAGTTAAGAACTAGTCAGAAACTTTTCAATAATTCATTTTATATTTTGTTCAGAGTTTATGATTATTATCTGTCGGAGGGATAATGACATAAGCAATTTGGTCATTACTGAAAAGAAACCACACCTTCGTTTCTTTATTTCTATAATGGAGATTATAGATATACTGTAATACCCAATTCATAAAGCTATTATGAGGATTAAATCAGATAATACATGCATATGCAGGACTTTACAAATGCCTAGCACATAGTAAAAGCTTAGTATGTTTTAGTTGTTTTTATTATGATAATTTATAGTATAAGCCCCTTCACTAAGATAGCTGTGCAAAGCCCAGCTTTGAATGACTGCTATGTTTCTTAATCGATTGCATTTAGTTCTTTCCATGATGGGAAAATGTGTTCTTTTGTTGTTGTTTGTTTGTTTTACAGTGTTTTGTTTTGTTTTGTCTTTTGAGACAGTCTTGCTCTGGTTTTCCAGGCTAGAGTGCTGTGGCATTATCATATCTCCTTGCAGCTTCAAACTCCTTGGTTCAAGAGATCTTCCTGCCTCAGCTTCCCAAGTAGCTGGGACTTCAGGCAAGCACCACCACACCCACCTAATTTTTTTATTTTTAATAGAGATAAGGTTTTGTTCTTGCTCTTGCTTAGGCTGGTCTTGAATTCCTGGTCTGAAGAAATCATCCTGCTGCCTCACAGAGTGCTAGGATTTCAGATGTGAGCCACTGTGCCCAAAGAAAATATGTTCTTAAGCAAATATTCAGGTATTTCAAAAGAATAACACTTTTTCACCAATTATTTGACACAGATTTATCGCTTAGTAAAAAATTGAAATATTAAGCTTGACTCTAAAAATAAAAAAGTAGATGTATAGAGATAATCAAGAATATCTATATATTTGCCAATTTATTTTTTACAAGGAAAAAGGATCTTGATAATAAACTGTTCATAAGTAACCAAAGTAGTCTAGACCTTCTATTGAGTCATTTTTTTACTAAGTTAATATATATTTTTAATCAGACACTGTAAAATAGAAGTTTTAACCATGCCTATCACAACTAGTTACACTGGCTTATTTTTTATAACGAAACAGTGCACTGTGGCACCCTTCTATAATTTCAGAAGACCTAAATAACATCATCTGATATAGCAAGATTTACTTTTTGGTACATACAGAAAGATTACCTTTAAAAAAAATCTTTTTATAACGTGGTATAACAAATTAAGACTATAAAATAAGAGCCAAAGTATTTTTAAAATCCATTCATTTACAGATAAAAATCACTAACATCAAATACTGTATGACTATGTGGTTTTTAAACTTTGAAAGACATTTTATACATACAGGAACGTGACAATAGAAAGATATTTATTCTTCTTATTGATATTATGTAATATCTGTACTAGGATCTCCCAAGTGAATTCAGCTTTCCCTGAGAGAAAGTACCAAGTTATTTAATACAACATAAAACATACAATACCAATATTTACTCATTTTTTATATCTCCCTTGTGGATCAATGGTAAGTTGTAAACATCTTACCATTAGTAAGAGCACCAAAAGCATGTTCACTAAAGATATGAAAGTAAAAGAGTTGCTTCTGGTATATGGGATTACAGAATTCTCCAAAAGTTGAATTTGATGAGTTAAAAAAGATGAATTAGTCTTTTGAAATATTTTTAAAATGTTAATAAAAATCTTTTTCCTTGTGGGCACCTAGGACAAAACAGCCTTGCCAGTTTGCTTTTAAATGTATATTTTTAAAGTTTTAGATAAAAAACTTCTAGAGTTCATGACTGTGAACCTTAAAAACTATTTTAAAGTTCGTCCCATCCCACTACCATAGAACTTATTTATACATAGAATCAGCCTAAACATAATTGTATTTCAGTTCCTAATGGAAAGTTCAATGAACTTCTATGTACATGATCCGTTTGATTTTAGAGATGCATGACCTGGTTGTAAACTATAATATGACCTTCGTACTAGGAGGTATAATAACACAATAATAGCCCAAACATAATTATATCTGCAAGCATGATGGCACATATGATGGGAGAAAATGGTAGAATTTTTTTGTTTGTTTCTGTTTTCATTGCAGCAAAGCTAGATGCATCCTTTCTTATAGTGATCATTTCCAATTACAAAACCAGAGCACTGAATGTTAAATGCACTTTTTTCCTCTGAAAACACACTTACTGCAGGAAGTCAAAGTGAGCATTAAGTGAAGCTTATATGCCTTCTAATTATATTGAAAGGAATACTGAACTTAAGCATCAAACCATGGACATTCTTCCCAGCATGTAAATAATGTCATATGTCATGATCCAGGCAACACCAATATTCTACATTTAGACTATGGGGCTAGCAATTTTACCACCTTCTTTTTACAAAACTGAAGAATTTGAAATTGAAAACTAAATCATACATTGTAGTCTAGAGCTAACACATGATTTGGTCTTCAAATACTTTCTTGGAATCAGAGCCAAACAATACTAGTTCAATGAAGTTATGCTAATGTGCTAAAAGCAGACTAAACACTCAAGACCTAACAGGCTTCCTCCCATCTTTAAGGAGGACCGAATGGCTCAAACTCTCAAGTGGCAGGATTAGCATAGTTTCTGAAAACCACATCAGAAATCAGAAACTTGTTTACTTATCCCCTGTCATGGTTTTAATTAATGTTAAATATATCATTATGACTATTCTATTTATGTGGGTTTGGGATTTAAATGTGAGCTTCATGCTTTTAAAGCTCCATTAGAGAACAGAAATACACTACAATATTAGTAATTTGATTTTTTTCACTCTTTAACATGATTTCAATAAGTCACAGATTTCTATTCATAAAAAGAGAGTATTCAAAGTACAGAGAGATATATATCAAAATGCAAGACAGGCCCTTTTATCTACCACATAAGTATTGTGTTTCAAATATTTCTTTTCATTGTTTTCTTCTTTCTTTCTTTTTTCAATGTTAACAAATTATTCTAATTTTGACTCATGAAAAAAATGACTCTCAAATTTATCTTCTGTAAGTATCGTCTCAAACAAGTACCTCCTTCCAATCTGGACCAGTACCTTCTGCTTTCCTCTAACATGGTATTTTGAATTCTGCTCTGTAATTTATTCCTATGATCCTTAAAGCTGGATAGATCCTATCATGTCTTCATATAGCTCCTATTTCCTATTCTTTTTTAGCTGTAATTATTTATTTGCTTATCATCATTTGCCTAAAGTTTATCTTCCCCGTTGAATTTTAACTCTATGATACCAGGGACCAATAATCAATTAATATTGATTAATGGATGCCTAGCATTTTATAGTCTATTTTCCCATTGAATTATTAAAGATGAACACAGTGAGAATGCATATCCATGTCTGGAACACCGTGAATATTTATTTAATAAATGTTGTTGTATTTTCAACAAGAACGGATCACCTTTGTCTTTAAAGATGGCCCCATTGTCTGTCCTGCCATTATGGGTCCCCAAACCCCAGAGGAGTTAAATATTAAAATTGGGTGATTTAAATGCAAAGAAATTGCAACAAAAATATTGTCATTAAAAAAAATACTGAGAGGAAATAATCACTTACTGAAAACATAAGTGAAAACGTAAGGTGCCAGGATCTTTCATTCTTTGACCAACTGCAATTTGGTTTCCACTTTGAACAATTCCTTGAGCTTTTTAAGACTTAATGACTTCTATTTCAACCCAAGGGAAAATTCACAATCTTACTTAATATTCCAGCATTCAAAATGAATAACCAGTCTTTCCTTCTTGAAACACTCTCATCCCTTTAATTTCACGCACTTTCGATCTCTTTCCTTCTACCTTCAATAACTTTTGATACCACTGTTTTTTCTGCAGGCTCACATTCTTCTACCAGGAAACCGTTTGTTGCAGTTTCGCTTGCCTCAATGATAGGCTTCCTTTTCACCTTGGTCATTTTTGCTTAGCTAGCCACACTGAGGCTTTAGTTACTACCTACATGCAGATAATCTAGAATTTTACATTTCTATTACAGAAACTTCTCTGAGCTCCAAGCATATATGTACTATTGCTACCTTATACCTCTACTTTTCTACCTCAATCTCAGCTTATTCATATGTGGAAAAAACAATGGGTAACTTGATGTGTACTGCCACCTAAAGTAGTGTTCTTATAATCCTAGTGAATATACATCAACCATTCATCTCATTTCTCAAGATAAATACATGGAGTTCTCCATAATATTAACCTGTTCCTGAGCCCTATTTACAAGTTTTCTCAAGTTCCTAGCAACATTACCTTTACTTCCTAAATATTTCTCAAATGTTTTTCTATATCTAAATTGCATTCATTTTTTTTTTTTTAAAGACAGAATCTATTGCTCAGGTAGAGTGCCATGGTGTCATCATAGCTCACAGCAACCTCAAACTCTTGGGCTCAAGCAATTCTCTTGCTTCAATCTCCCAAGTAACTGGGACTACCTGTGCCCCCCACAATACCCAGCTAATTTTTCTCTTTTGGGTATAGATGGGATCTCACTCTCACTCAGGCTGGTCTAAAGTTCCTGTGCTGAGGCAATCTACTCTCTTTGGCCTCCCAGAGTGCTGGGATTATAGGCATGAGCCACCACACCCAGCCCAGAAATGACATTTTCAAAATATAACTCTTTCTTTTTTTACACACAAACAGAAATGTCTTGCTATTCTGGCAAAGGAGGTGAACTAAGGAGACCATAAATATTACATTCGTTGTATTACCACCTCCTATAATCCAGAAGCATCAGGTCTATTTCACTGATGGAATGGCCTATTGAGGGATTAACTAAGACTTCAACTCAGGAACAAAACCTTGGGAATCCAAGTATTTTCTGTCAGAATATGGGCACTGTTGTGAACCAAAGGCTGATAAATGGTCTTGTGTTCCAGTGGTTGGAATACAAAGACTCTGTCACTGAAGCTAGAAACAGGATTGGTCCCCTCTCACCATCATTCCTGAGGACTCACTTGAAAAAGTTTATGTTTCTATTTATTCGTCTTTAGGACTTTCTAGATTAACAATTCTGAAGCTTAATGGGGAGACCATTCCAAAGGTTCCATTGAACCAAACCTTTACTCTGACTAGGCCATGTCAGACTCACATTCCACTATATCCACAGGAAGACAATAGAATGATTAGACTAGAAAAATAGATGACTCAGAAAATGACACCATTAGCAAAAGGAGCTGGTGCAGGAAGGAATGTGTCTAGAATAAAGAGGGCTCAACCAATATCTTCTGCTGTTTTCATTCTGAGTAACAACTATGAATGGATAATCAAAGCATCCATAGCCTGATAAAAGCAAGGGCAGTGAGACAGTAGACTCTGAGGATAAAGACTCTTAGGGGCCATCTCACCAAACAGCCTGAAGTGTGATCCAAAGGAGAACAAAAGGAAGCTCTGAGACAAGCTGTCGCTGTCAGGACTGTTTCTCTGATTGTTTGCTTGGTTTGCCACCTAACCACCCTGAAAGTCATTTTAGGTGATTTTAGTGGCTGCCATTGTGAAGGATTGGACTTACATCTCTTTTCTCAGAGAAGAAGGAACAGCCTATTTTTACTTCTTAGAAAGGTATCAGGAGATAGTCCAAACTTACCTGCACTGTTCAGGGCATATACTGCTCCAGGTCCAGTTTCTAGGCAGCCTGCTTTCCCTCCAGAGCTGCCCAACAATGGAAAGAGGTAAGACCAAGTCATTGGGTACCATTGCCTTCATCTCATCTTTAATCATGATTCTTCTTAGCCTTTCCAAAAGACATGGACTAACTTATAGCAATTCTGCCATCACATCTACCCCAGTGGAAGCCCCAATAAGCTCCAGAATCTAAAGCCAGTGGAACAGGGTAATGTTAGCCCTGTCTTCCCCAGCAACTGCCTGGCTGGGGTCCTCAAACTTTTTAAACAGGGGCCCCAGTTCACTGTCCCTCAGACCCTTAGAGGGCCAGACTATGGGCCCCAGGACGAGTTGGCTGCTGAGCAGGACAGGCAGTGGGGGCAAAAACACCCAGTGGACCAGGTAAATGTCCTAGGTGGGCTACATGTGGCCCGTGGGCCATAGTTTGAGGACAGGACACATAGTAAGGTAACAGAACCTGAAGGTAATAGAACTGCATGAAAACCACGCTGGCTTCCTAGAGGTAGACGTTAACAGGCTGTAAGGAAGGTTTCGGCCAGGGAGAAACAATACGAGAAGCCATCCATAGACCAACTGCTCCCTCATTCTTCCCCACCCCGAGAGCAGAGGTTCTACTTATTCACCAGAAACTTGAGTTTTGTGGCTTGAATTTCTGAGTGTTCTTGTGAGGATGCGCCCAGTCTGGTAATACACATTAGATTGGCTTTTTCTCTGACACTAACTACTTTTTCTTACCTTCTTTGACTTCCTGGATTATAACCCACAATAAAATACTAATCAGTGATCATTGTTTTGAATTGTCATTTAAGGAACGCAGATTCAAAAACCTTTTTCAACATGCCAAAGTCCTCTCACACCTATCCTATACTCCGCTATCAGCAGAGGTAGCTGTTGAAACTCAATCACAGCATTCATAAACATCTTTTATCCTGGGTTTGTTTGTCAAACAGAACTGAGATCTGTTTAAGGATGGAAATGATGAAGAGTCTCCAAACCCCTTTTGAAAGATCTAATGAAACTTGTTTATTCAGCAAAGGAAAAAAAAATTTCTAAATATACAAAACAATGTGCAGACACATAAGCGTTTGGCACATGTGTTTATCAAGGATTAAAGCATTAGTAAGTGAAAAGAGGAAGAAAAGTGTGTTGGTTTAACATTTTACCACGGTAAACACTATTTTATTAAGCTGCATGGATATGAAAACAACAGAAGGCCTACCACTATGAAATATTCAAACAACATGTGAGGAAAATGAAAGGGAAAGGGAACCAATTATGTACTTCTGAAAAGTTTTGACATAATATTGTCAGACACAGAAAATGAGAAAGATAAAGAGAAGGAAAAATATAGCCTAATGATGTACATCAAAAAATTTAGAACAGATTTTTATAAATAATATATAATACCTATTTAACAATTCATTAGCTAGGTTGTTTTTTCTTTACACCTGATTTTCTAGGTCTGTGATTTTTTTTTTCCCTGAAAAAAATGTGTTGATGTGTTTGGACATTTTGAGTATGAAACTGTCCTGTCAAGCAAAGGACTTACTTATAGTCGCTATTGTCAAAACTATAATTTCTTGCATTAATTATTCTTAACATGTAAAAAGTAATCTGCCCTTCATTTTTAATACACATTCATCAATAGTTTGGCATTTTGTTAAGCATGAGATTTTTAGATTGGCTTTTTTTCCTTCCCTGACTACTTTTTCTCACCCACCTCCCTGAACCTCCCTGGACTATAACATGTCATGCAAGCCTTCCTGCTGGCAAGGGAGAAACAAGAAGCCAAAAGAGTTCTTTTATGAGCTCAAAACCAGAAAACCAAATGGCAAATTATGGATCTGGTCCAAGGTCCTGCTGAACAGGTTATAGACCACCATTCTACATTCCACATAACTCATCTTCCCAGGTTGCTCACTCAGCCAGAAGGCTGCTACTTATTTTAAATTCTAAATAGAAAGACACTAAATTATTCCTCTCAAATTTAACACATTATATCACAATAGAAATCAAACTCTAACCTTGGTACCAGTCTCCCTGCCCTGAACTATATTAATTAACAGAGAATAGGATTAGAAAGTAAAAGTGCTCATAGCTCGGGGATTAAAGCACTAAGAAGGAATATCTTCAGTGTAATAAGTTTTGTAGAAATAGTACTGTAATAACCAAGCCCCCAGCCCTTGACCCCCTCCCTAAGACCAGTAGGTAACAAGCCCTCTACCCTAGAAAAAGAAACCTCTCCTAAGCCTTTTAGTTCCTGCCCTCCCCAGGGTGTAGAGACAGCCTGAAATTGAGGAAGTATGCAGGGAGGGGTTGATTCCAAATAAAACTCCGGATAAAAAGGTCCCAAGTTATTCTCGGAAATGTATCCAACACTTGTTTTGTACCCCTGAATTATAATGTACCCTAAGTAAATATGTACTCCCACCCTGAATGTGTAATCCCCTATGACATACCCCACCTTATGATCATGAAGTAATGTACTTGTGATATATCTTGTGATGTATGAATCAATATGTACCCTTATTTTGTAATCCTTGAGCTATATTGAGCTGTGCTAACCACTATGATTGGATTCTGTATTGCGCTAGCTTGCTAGTCACCATGACTATGCAGAATAATGATATAAAAGTCTTCTCCCCCGTTATTTGAGGCTTCTTGTTGGCCCTCCACAAGAGCCCCCTGCAAGTGCACATGCAGGTGTATCAAATTATCAATAAATTTCTATTGCTTAATTAGACCTGAAGTGGGGTCCATCCTTCTCTCGCATTTGCTGTCCCAATTCAGTACACAGCTAATGTTTTTATTACAATACATTCAGGGATTACAAGACTTTTGTTTTTGTTTGTTTGTTTTGTTACACAGATGACATGCATAGCAAAGCCTGGACTTTCTGTGTCCACATCACCTGAATAGTGTACATCATAACCAACAGGTAATTTTTCAATCTTCACCTCTCTCAGACCTTTCCCATTCTGAGTCTCCACTGTCCATTATGTCACTTTCTACATCAGGCATACCTAGCAGCTTAGTTGCCACTTATAAGGGAGAACTTGAGGTTCTTGGTTTTCTGTTCCTAAGATACTTCACTTAGGATAATGGCCTCCATTTCTATCCAAATCAGCACAGGACATTATTTTAGTCTGTCTTATAGACACACACACACACACACACACACACATACACACAGGCTGTCTGGAAAGTATCTCGCCATGTAATATGAAAAACATGAAAGCCGATGGCCTGATACTTTGCAGACAGCTCTCATATACACACCACATTTTCTTTATCCACTCATTTGTTCATGGATTGATTCCATATAAATCTGTTTTAGTTCTTTGAGAAATTGCCGTACTGTTTTCATAGAGATCATACAAATTCATGCACCCACCAACAGAGTATCGGTGCTTCTTTTTCACGGTATCCACATTAAAATCTACTTTTTTTTTTTAACTTTCACTTTTTAATAACGTCATCCTGACAGGGGTAAGGTAGTATTTCATTGTGGTTTTAATTTGTATTTTCTTCCAGATAGTGATGTTGAGCATTTTTTCATACATTTGTTGCCATTTGTATCTCTTTTTTAAAAAATGTGTGTTTATGTCATTTGCCTGCTTTTTAATGAGGTTTTCTGTTGTTTCTTCTTGCTGATTTGTTCGAGTTCCTTGTATGTTTTGGATATCAGTCTTTTGTCAAATGTGCGGTTTATGAATATTTTCTCCAATTCTGTAGGTTATCTATATGCTCTGTTGATTATTTCTTTTGCAAAGTTAATAGTTTTAAACAAAAATACTTTATTTTTGTTTTACTTTTAAAATATGTAACATTAATAATAAAATAGTTAGGCAATATATTTATTGGTTTCCAGCATAAAATGTAGATGCTTAAATTTTTAAATGTGACTTTTTTCTAATTGTTCACTCATTAATTCCTCAAATGTTTAAGTACCTACTATTTGCTAGAAACTATGCTTCATGCTAAGAAAACAGTGATAATCCTGTAATGACATTAACTAGGTATCTACCCAGGAGAACAAAAATCATTTTATCACAAGGACATTTGCCTAAAGAAATATGGAGAGGTCTCAGTGAACTATAAGTTGACCTTCCATTTGGTCCCACAATCTCATTACCAGGTTTCCACTCAGATGAACGAAAATCATTTTACTACAAGAACATTTTGCACCAGAATGTTTATTGCAGCTTAATCCACAATTGGCAAGATGTGGAAGCAACCCAAGTGCCCATCAAACCCTGCATGGATTAATAAACTATGATATAAGTATGCCGTGAAGCACTATTTAGCCATAAAAAAAGATGGGGACTTTACATTTTTTGTGTATACCTAAATGGGATAGAAACACATTCTTCTTAGTAAAGTATCACAAGAATGGAAAAAAATATTCAGTGTATTCAATATTAATATGAAACCATTATATAAACAACCACACATCCACATGAAAGAAAAACACAAGTACAGTCTAGGGAGGGAAAGGGGAGGGGGATTGGCACCTCATGAGCACAATGTGAGGGTTTTCAGCGCCCTCCCTGGTTAAGGGTCCAACTGCAACTTGAACTTCACCTTAGAAATGAAAACACCATAATCTAAATATTGTATCTTATATTAATCTGTAATTAAAAAGGGAAAAAGAAAAAATAATCAAACAAAAAAATACAATAGTGGCCATTCAAGTCGCCTTGTTGTTTCTCCTCATGGAAGTTTCAGTCCAGGCACTGGATCAGTCATGATCCATTACAGAAGAACCGGAGGTAACAGCAGAATTTCATAACTGTTATCAACATGGATTTGTGATTTAACGTCTTGGAAAAAAAGAATCATGTTTAGAATGTTTCTAAGACAAGTTTGGACAACTTTTTTTAGTGGTCACAATAAGCCAGTCAATTAGCTAAAATTTTGAAAGAAAAACAGTCCCAAAGGCTTGAGAAAAACACTATGTGATGAAACACTAAGCGATGTACCTGGACTGCTAGACATCCGTGACCAACATAAAGGACTTGTTAAAGCGATTTCAGGACACTTGTCAATAACCCACTGACTATTTCCAACTGCTTTTAAAACTATTATATGCTACAGACATATAATAATGGAGAAACATCATAGAAGTTATTTATTACCTCCTAAAAAATTAGAGATCATGAATAAAGATATGATCCATTAGATTAAATAAATAAAAATTTTGTTTGTAGTCATTCTGAACATGTTTGTATGTTAGTGACTTAGAGAAATAATAATTCTGACTGTGACAGGATTTATATCTATTAAATTTTATTTATTTCCTTTGCTTTTGATTAGGGTTGAGATGGAAGTAGTTGCTAGTTTACTCTGATGTACTTTGTTTGCCTTTGGCTGTAATTGGAACAATTCTTACCCAAGCTCTTAGACCAAGAACTCCAGCCTCTTTACTAGTCCCACTGCTTGAAGGCCTCAGTAACTACAAATTCAAGGACTCTGGGAATTGATTTTTGGCATTTTTTTCATTGGTGGGGAATCATTGAGGGTATAATGAGCCAGGTTTCACTGCTTGCCTTTGCTGGGTGATTTTCTTCTATTAATAGTGTCCCATACCATGGCATTCTTAAGCTGCTTTAGCTCCTGCACATCCAAGACTTTCTCATTTTTAATTTTGGGAACCGTTTGGCTCTGCTTCATCAATTTACTTTCATTCTTACTGAAATACTGCCCTCACAGGTTTATGAATATCTTTCAGTAGTTTATGAGTTGATTTATCAGCTTTATTGTTTTTCTTTGTAGTTATTATTTTATAAGTTTACTTGTTTAAAGAATTGTATTGGCTTTTGCTATTATTTCCTTGTAGTAATAGAATCATACTAAATTATTATCAGTAGACTTCTGTCTTGGAATACCTCATTTTTAACTTTTGTTTTCAGTATCATTATTAGTCTCTTTATTTTAGATGTTTTAGTTCTGAATTTTTCCTATGTAAAATAATAACTACTTTTGATATTAAATGAGAAAGAACCAGTAACCAAAGGCCTGGTAAAAATGTGTAAGACATGAATAGGAGTGTAAAAAATTTTAGATTGTCATAATATTTGGTTTTTTTCCTCCATGAAGAGGAAACACTATTAGAGTGTGTGTGCATATGTACGTAAACACATATGCTACACATAGACACACAAATGTACATATATATGGCTGCTTACATCCTGATCATCAGGATTCAGAAGGTCAGAAAGTAGCCTATGGTCAAACCACTTTCCATTTCCTCTTCCTCATCACCGTTGTGTCTTTTATCTCCTTCTCTCTTCCAGAATCTTGAATTGCCTTTCTTAAAACTATTCTCCCTAGCTTTAGTCTCTTGCCACTGGAGACATTATACATCATACAGTCAATTATATGTTTGCCAATGACATTTAATTATGTGGGTTTTTAAAATTAAAAGCTACAGCACTCTCTTAAAAAAAAAAAGAACATAAGATTAGCAAGAAAAAAAGGCAAAAAATAGGAAAACAAGACTTACTGCGTTCTTCAACAGTATCCTGGCTGCTACTGTTTAGGCAAAATATGAACTCTGCTTAATTAGAGCCTGTGTTCATGAAGGCATTATCAGAACTCAAAGAAATCTGAAGTTTCTCACCTGTCAAAACTACACTAAAGCTAGTTGTACAGATAGGATTGGTTTGAAAATAGTACCAACACTTCTGCTTCAATGTGATTCTATCCTTTTAGAAACAGAGTTCGTCTTTCAGATTGGGAACAATCTTTGGTATTTCAATCGTATTTTCAAAGCCATATTATGTCTGGCATGCTGGATATTTTGACACATTTTTACATGATTTAAGATAAGTAAAAATAAAATGTAGGCAGTCCCCAACTTACAGACATTCAACTTATATACAACTTGCACTTATAAATGGAGGCTAGTACAGGTAATGGTAAATGTACCTGCTCCAACTTACATAGACATTTAACTTAAGAACAAAACTATACACAGCCTGTCTTGTCTATAACCCAGGGGCTGCCTGTAACAGTTTATTCTAACTAATCTACCTTACATATTCATAGGATTCATATGTTAAAAAACGCTTCTGCACAGTACATAAAAATATTACTGAAATTTCTTGTGTTGATTTTGCTACCAATTGTATTCAAGAACAAGAGATGAAAAAGCATTATGCCTTAAAATAAGCGAATGAATACATATTCATCCAACATTAACAGAATATCTAAAATAAATGGGAAAATATGGTCAGTCTGGGTGATTTGCACGCTTATCACTTTAACTCAAACTGCACAAAGCAAATCATGGAACCAAAACAATGGTACCCCCATGACATTCTGAAGTTAAATAAAAGAAACAAAGCTATTCAAAATAGGGAAAATAAGCCAGAGGTAGTATAATTCAAATCTAGTGTCTGAGTTTAAAGAAAAAAATCTTGACTATGTATTCTCAACTACATGTTCAAGCTTTTTCATAAGCAAAATGTGCCTAAAATTTATCACTTGTTAATAAATCAACTCTTCAATAAAATTGCTTTTCTTGGATTATGTTGAGCATTGTATCTTTTGATACAAGTCAGTGATTAACACAGAACAACTACAGATTGAAACACCGAGTGAAGATTGTGTTATGACAATCTGCCATAGACAAAGCTTGAGTTTTAATCCACCCAACTTAACAGCAGCCAGGACAAGAACTACAAACCTCCTCAGAAGCATGAGTCAGAAGTCTCTGTACCATGACAAAAAAACAATTATTTGATGTATGAAGAACCAGAAATATGTTATATTGGCAAGAGTAAATCCGGATATTGGAATGAGCACACAAGAATTTAAGGCAATTGTTATAAATACACTCAAAGACATAGAGTAAATTATATTGAACAAACTATAGACAATCTGAGAAATTCATGAAATCCATTGGAAAGCCTAGAACTAACATATACAATATTCAATATTTAAGGCAAAAAAAAAATTCACTGCACAACCTCAATAGCAGAATGAAGTTAAACAAGGAAAGATAGTGAAAATTAAGATAGAGCCATATAAATTGATCTGAAAAAGGGAGGAAAAAGACTGAAAATGTAGGCATCCTGTTAAAATTTTTATAACACATATAATTGGTCTCCCAGAAGAGAAGAAAGAATTAGAACTTATCGAAGTTGATAAGTGACATAAATTTATAGAAGAATATAATAATCAATGGTCCATAACAGAGATGTCTCCACCACAACCAAGTCATTCTGAAGAACAGGAGACCAGAGAAAAAGTGTGCCACACAAAGGGAAGCCAGTATACCCATGGAGAAGGCTTCTACTGAGCTGATGCAGGCACAGAACATAATGCATTGCTTGGGGGCATACCATAAAGAAAAGTGTCTGCAGAGAAGTTGACTCAGCTCCAACTCTGGGCGAGATAATAGAATAGAAAGACTTCAATGCATTTCAGTATTAAGCGGGCTATGTCTGATGTTGGGAGGAGGAATAGGAACTGTGAGAGAGAGAGAGAGAGCTAGGATGAAAGGGCTGACTTTAGATTACATTTCAGTATATTCTTAGATTTTAAAATTTTGCTTGATTTCCTAGAATCAACAAAGTTTGATGTTTCTCTGTAACTAATACCTCTCTTCACTGGAGTTCCAATTCTTTTCTTGCCATGGACTTTGTCACAATCACTGTGGACACCAACCAAGCTCATACTCTGAGCCTAGAGTAAAAGCCACTTATATTTAATTCTATCTGATGCTGAAGATTTTATCATTTCATGACGCCATCTTGCTACTGCATAGCTTCAAACAGAATGATATTCAAATTATTAATGAGACCTATGAATGTCAAGTGAGTTGTTAAATAAAATTCAAAGAAAGAACATATATTCCAGGTATTTCAGGGAGATTAAAACTCTTCTGAGTTCTAGTTAATTTCTGCTGGATTTTGGAACCTTTGCAAGTGAATGTTTCTATTTTGAACATTAGCAAAATCAGATGTTACAACAAGTTTAGTGCAATTTATGGTGGCTAATCCAGGTGGTGGTGTGAATGGTAGAAGCATTTGCTAATAGATGTACTTAAAGTTTTACATATACTTCCAGTAGAAGCGAATTATTTCCACTGAACATTTACTTAAGTTGTGTCTGCCATTTCAGATCATACTGGCAAACATTAATTTATAACTGCTGTATACCAAGCACAGAAGCAGCTTCTAGATAAAACAGCAATGAAGATTCATGATATGGCCCTCATGACTATACTGGTAACAGGAAAATGAAAATCAAACAAATACTTGCAAACCCCCCCCCCAAAAAAAATGAAATTCAATGAAGATATTATACATTACCTAAGTTTTTCCCAGATATGACCATTTATTTACCTTCCCTTCAGGAAGCAAATTTCTTGAAATACGTCTACCCAACTTTCCCCAATTCTTTTACTCAAATTTACTCTTTACCTGACTGTAATCTGACTTGTTACAATATCACTCACTAGGGACTGTTTTCACTAAGGTTTTGAAAATATTTTTGTTACCAAACCCACCAGACTCACCTAAAGAAAGTATCATGACTTAGTCTGAGGAGCGGTGATCAAGGAAAGTTTCCTAAAACAAATGAAAATGTTTCTCTAGTTAGAAATTAAAACCAAACCACCTAACAGGTGTTAAAAAGGATGAATGAAAAAAGCCATTAACTTAATCAAAGCAATAAAACCATTCAGAGCAAAAAACAAAACAAAAAACCCCACCACGTTTGTAAAGGAGGTAATGAATTCTGGTTTATCTTGGTAGTAGCTGATTAACTTGTTGATCTCTGGATTGGAAATAATAATGATAATGAAAGAATAATAATGTTGTTTAAAAAAAAAGAAAGATATGTTTAAGATCCCTCAAGTGCCCAGAAAGAAAAACAATTGATTGACAGAAAAATGAGAAGCAACACATCATTGAATTTTCTGTTAGTGAAGCAGCACATTCTGTGTTCTGAGGGACTAACCCTAGAATTTTATACTAATTTTTGAATAAAGAGGAGCATAGAATTAAAATATTATCAGTATTTAGAAATCTTCCACACTACATGAGATTTTTCTGGAGTTAACTTGGGGAATATACTCCAATAAAATGAGAGAATAAAAACAAAACTAAAAGACCCCTGATTTAGAAAATAGTAAATGGAAAATCACAAAAACATTGAGAAAAAAACCCAAATCTTCTATGCTGGGTGGCAGTCTAGAAAGGAAAACCATAACAGTTTAAAGGGGGAAGGGCAGTGTAGCTTTCAGAGAAAAGGGAGAATTTGATAAAGTAAAGATATGGAGAAGCATTCTCCTACTCTGACTTTGGTATTCAATTTGCCTAGACTTTATTTTCAACTTTTAAAACTCACTTTGTTTTACATTTACCTAATATGTATGACAAAGAGTTAGAATTATG
This sequence comes from Galagoides demidoff, assembly GCA_963574575.1. Taxonomy (NCBI): domain Eukaryota; kingdom Metazoa; phylum Chordata; class Mammalia; order Primates; family Galagidae; genus Galagoides; species Galagoides demidoff. The sequence goes on along the minus strand of CAUYQV010024143.1, from coordinate 853 downwards.
TTTCATGATCGAGTTTAATAATCTTTATTTTAATAGATGTATGCATTTCATTTATGTGTATTGATATGATTGCTATTGTGTTCATTTCTCTTACGTTCTTTTATTTTCTCTATGGAAGCCTTTTATCCTGTGATGTGTTTTCTGCATTTACCATCTCTGAAATTTTATATAACTATATAAAATGGCTCACATTTTTATTTTAGGATTATCTTTGTAATTACAATTTAGTTATTTACATATTTCCCTTAATCTTATAATTTCAGAAGCAGCGTTTATTACCCTATTAAAAGCATTAATAAAATTAGCAAATCTTCTCTTCCTCTCTACCCTGGCCACAGGACTTTAGACAATAATATAGTTTTCTTCTCCCTTTATCCTTGTATAACTAAAAATTTTCGTGAAAAATATGAAGCCAACTTGATAATTTTCTCTCTTAGAAGTGATTTGTTCTTATTGCCCAGCTGCCTAAAGTATTTTTTCTATGTACAGTAAAGACTTGTGATGTTTCCAAGATAGACTTGTACTGACTTTTTAAGGCAGATTTCTTCCTCACATTTAGTGTGCCTTTTGAATATCTACTCAAAAGGTATACTTTATTTCAAGATTTTTTAAATGGAATTTATGTAATAATACTAGTTTAGTAAATTCATTTTGTTCTTTTTTATGTAGATAATACTTATAAATCTTTTGAATGTAGCTATTATTCTTTTTAGCTATTATTTTCATGATAAAATTTTAATACTTCCTTTATGCCATTTTGTTTGGTTCATTTGGGTTACTTACCTCCTGTATTCATCCCAGAGGTTTCTGCGATGTTTGTTCTCCCAAATGTTTCTTCCAGTTTTTTTTTTTT
>CAUYQV010024141.1:0-23992 GCA_963574575.1 Galagoides demidoff | reverse complement strand
ATTATCTATTGAATTTTGTAATGAATTAAGGATGTATGTATGTAAGGAAGGAAGTAAGTAAGGAAATAATTAATGAAAGAAATAAATAAAGAAATAAATAAAGAAACAAAGAAAGAAAGAAAGAAAGAAAGAAAGGGAGAGAAAAGAGAGGGAGGGAGGGATAAGGGAAGGAGGGAGAAAGGGAAAGAAAATCCCTGAAAACAATATTATATTAAAGAGGGGGAACCTATTATCTAACACAAAGTTTATCATATTTAAAATAAAGGAACTCTCCAAAATGGATAAAATTTTAAAAACTGATAATAGTATATTGTTAAGATATGAAATTTATATTGTCCTACATGCTTGCATCCCTGGTGATAATGTTAGTTGTTTTCTTTTCCGAAAACAAATAGAAAGAGTCTATCATTCCTCTTGGAGGAAGTATTATGATATCTAAAAATATATCATAAGTAAACAATACAAAATATTAAAAGAAGAAAAAATGTTTAGTTTCTAAAAATGAGATTTAATATAGGCTGTATTTTGATTTTTAAAAATAAAATAAGATATACAAGAATAAGGAACTGGATATGTAAAAATTATTAAATTATTGAAGTGATTTTCATTGTCAACAATATACTTGCAAATAATATGATAATTCCTTAATTAAAAAATCACTATAAAAAGGAACTTGCTTAATACTGCTTATTATAAATACATATCAATTTTAAATAACTATTTTCCAAAGTTCAATTGTTCTATAGATTAAAGATTCTTAGCTTTACTTCTTTGTGTCATATTATATCTAAATCAACTCAATGAGTACAGATTAAAATGCTAACAATGCAAGATCAGTATATTAGACAGGATTTGGGTCTTCATGAGTTCATCCCCTGTTGTTACATTTGCAAATATGTTACCACATTTGAATATAAAACTAAAGTTGCTCATTAGATGACTATAAATTAGGGAGATTATCCTGAGCTGCAGTTTGGTTCAATGTAATCATGTTTGCCCTTACAAATATAAGTGGTTTGCATGAATTTTAAAATTTATTTATTCTTTATAATAACCACTTAAAGAAGGTAATACTGTACATTACATATCTTCCATTTGCTCCTCCAGTTCCACTTTACCTCTTTCTCCACCTTGGACAAAGAGGTAGAAGGAAAAAAAAAATCAGAAGGCAGAAGAGTTGATGAGAGAGATGTAGCAAAGAAAGCAGCAGGAGATAAGAGGCATAAGGACCCACCCGCTACTGCTGTTGTTAAAGAGAAAGAAGCTGAATTGGTCAAGGCAGTTCTAGAAGCTGAGAACAAGCCAATAATTGCACAAAACCTATTTTTGCCACTAACTTACGTAAGCCAGGAAATGGAATCTTCCCCAGCATGTCCAGAGGCGAATATAGTCCTCATGACAAGCCTACTTCTTAAAGTCTGAGAAAGATACCTTAGCCAGGCGTCCTCAAACTAAGGCCCCCACGGGCCTCACGCGGCCCACCTAGGACATTTATCGGGCCTGCGGGGTGTTTTTGCCCCCGTACCTGTCCTGCTTAGCAGCCAACTCATCCTGGGGCTCGCAGTCTGGCCTTCCAATGGTCTAAGGGACAGTGAACTGGCCCCTGTTTAAAAAGCTTGAGGACCCCTGCCTTAGCCTAAAGGAATACAGATTTACAGAAACTATGAGATGATAAATCTACATTGTTTTAAGCAGTCAAGTTGTGGTGATTTGTTATGGCAGCCATAGAAAACTAATATATTCTCTAATTACATTTGTGTTCCAAATTTACCTTAGATATTGTTTATATAGTTTCCTTCATACCCACATCTCCACTGACATCCAATAGACAAGAAAAAGGAGGAAGAAGAAAGAGTAGTGGCTCAAAAACAGGCAAGAAAGGAACATATATGAAGCTAATTAGAGCAGGAAGAGGAAGAAGAAAGAGAAATAGAGGTATGTTCTTCTATGCCAAGTTTGTTTAGGATTTTTATCATGAAAGGGTGTTGGATTTCACTGAATACTTTTTCTGCATCTATTGAGATGATCATGTGGTCTTCGTATGTGCTTCTGTTAATGTGGTGAATTATGTTCATTTATTTGTGTATGTTGCACCATTGTTGCATCCCTGTATGAAATGCACTTGATCTTCATGAATTATCTTCTTGATGTGATGTTGATTTTGGTTTGATAGCATTTTTAGAGTATTTTTGCATCTGTATTCACAAAAGATATTGTGAAAACTATTTTTGTATAGTTTTCTTTTTGTGTTGTGTCCTTTCCTGGCTACAGTATCAAGGTATGATGGCTTCATAGAATGATTTAGGAAGGATTCCCTTCTTCTCAATGTATGGAATAATTTTTGTAGGGTTGGATAGGTATTTGGTCTTCTTTGAAGGTCTGGTAGAATTTGACTGTAAATCTATTTGGTCAGTTGCTTCTTTCCTAGGGAGAGGTTTTTTTTTTTTGAGACAAAATCTCAATCTGTCGTTCTGGGCAGAGTATCGTGGCATCATAGCTCATAGCAACCTCAAACTCTTGGGCTCAAGTGATCCTCTTGCCTGAGCCTCCTGAGTAGCTAAGACTGTAGGCACCTGCGGCAACACCTGGCTACTTTTTTGTTTGTTTGTTTAGCAGACCCTGGACAGGTTCTAACCCACCAGCCCAAGAGCATGTGCCTGGAGTCCTAACCACTGAGTATAGGCACCAAGCCATGGAAGATTTTTTATTAGTGTTTTAATCTCTCTGATCATTATTAGTCTGCTCAGAATTTTAATTTCTTACTGATTCAGGGTCAGGAGGTTTTATTTTCCAAGAAGGTATGTATTTCTATGTTTTCTAGTAAGTTTTTATAGTATTCACGAATGCTATTTTGTATTTCTGTGATATCAGTTGTAACGTTTCCATGTTCATTTTTGGTTGAGTGTACTTGAGCCCTTTCTCTCTGGTGCTGGTAAATCTGACTAGTGGTCCATGCGCTAGTTTTATCTTTTCAAAGAAACAACTTTCTGTTTCTTGATTCTTTCTGCATTTTTGTTTCTTTCCATTTCGTGGAGCTTTGTTGTTTATTTTCTTTTGCTGCCTTTGTGATTAATTTGTTCTTTTTCTACTTCCTTAAAATGTGAAATTATGTTGCTAATTTGTGGTCTTTCTGTATCTCTAATGAAAGGATTTAAGCCCCTGAACTTCCTCTCTTAGGGCAACTTTTTCTGTATCCCATGGATTTTGAAAGTTGGTGTCCCTGGTTGTTCAGTATAAGGAATCTTTTGATTTCCATCTTAATTTCATCATTGACACAAGGATTATTCAACAGAAGATTGTTTAATTTCCATGACTTTGTGTAGACTTGAGAGTTTCTCTTATAAGTAATTTTTAGTTTTAACCCACCCACTGTGGTCAGACAATATATATGGTATAATTTTTCTTTTTCTAAATTTGCTGAATCTTGTTATTTGGCCTAAAATATGATCAGTTTTGGAAAATGTCCCATGTGCTGATGAGAGTGTGTTCAGTAGTTTGGGAGTAGCCTTGTCTGTAACCCTCTATTAGATCCATTTGTTCCAGCATCCTATTTAAGTCCACTGTTTCTCTGCTGTATTTCTGCTTCAGTGATCTGCCCATTTTGTCAGTGGGGTGTTATATTTCCTATTGATTATGATGCTATTGTTTATTTCTTTGCTTAACTCTAGTATAATTCGTTTTATTAATCTGAGTACTCTTGTCTTTGGTGTATATATATGAGAATCATTATGTGTAGAGGACACCAAGAGACAAATGACCTCTAAGCAAGATGATTTACAGCTGAGGGGTGGACTCTCGGGAGACTTGTCCACAGGTGCTACTTATGGAGAAGGAGCCCGTGCCCTCAGCACGTAGTCCCCTTCCCTGTATCATTCCTTTTCAATAAAAGGCTGGTTTGGAGCTTGCTCAGGCTAGCCTGCCTTCCACAAGCTTGTACTTCTAATCCACCTCTCGCCTGGGTCCTTCCTGCGCTAACCAAGACCAGGGCCATAGGAGCCCAACGGGTTGCCACAGTTATGTCTTTTTGTTGTCTTGTACCTTTTACCATTATTGGATGGTCATCTTTGCATATTATTTAACATTGTTGATTTAAAATCCATTTCATCTGATATGGCAATGCCTATACTTGCTCACTTTTGTTTTCCATTTTCAGGGAATTTTCTTTTTTATCCCTTTACCTTGAGTCTCCATGATTCCTTGTGTGTTAGATGGGTTTCCTGAAGACAACATATATTCGGGTTTTGTTTGCTGAGCCACTCATCCAGTCTATCTATATCTCTTCTGTAGGGTGTTAAGACCATTTATGTTCAGAGTTAGTATTGATAAGTGAGAAACTGTTCTATGCATTGTGTTGGATGACACTTTGCTGTTTAGTTTTCCCATTTGTGCTATTGTTTTATAAGAGGTAAGAGATTTAACTTTTAGGTATTTTTACACTAGTGAGTTTCTAGCGCATTTTTGAGCATTTCCTGTAAAACAAGTCTTTTAGTAACAAATTCCCTTAGTGTTTGCCTATCTGGGAACACCTTTATTTCTTCATTGTTTCTGAAACTTAATTTTTCAGGACACAAAATTCTTGGCTGTTGTTCTGTTTAAGAAGACTAAAAATCAGGCCATTATGTCTTCTGACTTATGAGTCTTTGCTGAGAAATCTCTAGTCAGCTTGATGGATTGTTTTGTAGGTTAGTTGTTCCTATTGTCTTTCAGCTTATAGAATTTTATCCTTCACTTTGACTTTGACCAAACTAAAGATTATTTGTCTTGGAGATATCTTAATTATTATGAATCATTCTGTGTTTGATTAATTCAAGGTAGATAAAATACTTAAATAAAAGGCATTAAATCATAAAACTTCCAGAGGAAAACATATGAAAACTTTCACCAAACCTCAATATAGGTGAAGAATTTATGACTAAGACCCTAAAGACAAATACAGCAACAACAAAAATAAATCATTGAGACTTAATTAAATTAAAAAGGTTCTGTACAGCAAAGAAAATAATCAACAGAGTAAACAGACAATCTATAGAATGGGAGAAAATATTCACAAATTATATATCTGACTAAAGGCTAATAACATAAATTTACAAAGAACTCAAAAAATTCATCAAGAAACAAAAATCATCAAAGAATCGGCAAAAGCCATGAACAAATGTTTTCAAAAGAAAGTATACACAAATGTCCAAAAACATGTGAAAAACTGTTTACCATTGCTAATCATCAGGGAACTATAAAATAAAACCATAATGAGATACCTACCACATTACCCGTGTCAGAATGACTATCATTAAAAAGTCAAACAACAATAAATGCTGGTGTGGATGAACAGAAAGAGGAATGCTTTCAACACGACTGATGGGACTGCAAAATAGTGAAAGACAGTATGGATATTTCTCAAAGACATACAATTAGAATCACCATTGAATCCAGCAATCTTACTATGTGGTATCTATCCAAAGGAAAATAAGACATTTTATCAAAAAATACAGCATTTGAACATTTGTTGCAGCACATTTTACTATTGCAAAGATATGGAATCAACCTAAGTGCCCACAGTTCACCAGTGAATAAAGAAAATGTGATGCGTGTGTGTATACACATATATGAGTACACACAACATGGAGTACATCTCAGCCATCAAAATATCATGAAATAATGTTATTTATGGCAAATTCAGTGAAACTGGAGACTATTATCTTAACTGAAGTATCATAAGAATGGGAAAAGAAACACTACAAGTTTTCACTAGTAAGTGGGAGCTAAATAATGGGGTACACACGGCCACAGAGATATACAAAGAGATATACAAAGGACATTGGAAATCATGAAGGGGGAAGCATGGGATGGACTGAGGAATAAAACTATTAAGCACAATGAACACTATCCAGGTAACGGGCACACTAAAAGCCTTGATATTTGCATCATACAGTGTATCCATGTAACAAAATCATTTGTGTCCTCTTAATTTTTTGAAATGAAAAATAAATTTACAAAATAAGACTTTGATTACAAATTTTAAAAAGGAATAGAAATATATAAAAAGACAACACAAAGGAACTCATAGATATCTAATTGAAAGCTGTGGATTAATTACTGTGTCAGGATTTTTTACTTCAGCTACTGAGTTCAGGAGAAAGGAATTATCTCTTTTCTATTTATAGAATTAAAGAGTTCTAAAGCACATATGTTGAACAGATTGTATTTACACTTTATTAGCTCAATACTGTTTCACTAGAATGAACAGATAAGCCCACTCTCTTCTAATTATCTGTCATGAAATTATACCTGTGATCTGCTTGTTTTACTCTGTTTGAGTTAAAGAACTGACTCATTGGTTGTCTATGAAGAAAAATTCTAATATCAAACTTTCTGAGGTTTAAAGCAGCCAAAATGACTTTAATTCTCATCTTAGACTCAATTTGGAGCATATATCACTTCTATCCTCTTTTTTTTCTTTTTTTTTAGACAGAGTCTCGCTTTGTTGCCCTTGGTAGAGTACTGTGGCAACAGAGCTCACAGCAACCTCCAGCTCCTGGGCTTAGGTGATTCTCTTGCCTCAGTCTCCTGAGTAGCTGGGACTACAGGTGCCCCCCACAACACCGGGCCATTTTTTTATTGCAGTTTGGCCGGGGGCCAGGTTTGATCCCGCCACCCTCAGTATATGGGGTAGGGCACCCTACTCACTGAGCCACAGGTGCTGCCCACTTCTATCCTCTTTTTCCATTAAAGTATCTTCATTACTCAGATAGCTCTTAGCCTGGAAATCAATAGTTGAAACTATACCCACCAACCCTGAAAATCCTAGGGTTTAAATCCTTAAAACAAATTTTCATATAACAAAATAAAGCAATATGTCCTGGGATTGGCTCAGAATAAAGCATATTCCTGTTAATGGATTAAAAAAAAAAAAAAGCTTCCCTGGTGTGATTTTCTACTTGAGTTGGCCTAAAAACAGACATTTCCTAGAATGAGTACCTTGTGTCCACCTGGGAAATGTTTAAACATAGCCATTGGGTTCTTCTCCCAAATACTTAATAGAGATCAAAGTTGCAAAAAGCAACTTCTCTGAGAGTTTAATAATATTAAATTCAGCTTTCCTGCACTAGGAGTTTGTCAAACTAAATATTTATCTTAACCCTTTCTGATCCAATTTTATTATTTTCTGTTGTTTTTTATAAACAAAAATAAAAACACTGTAATTATTTTATGTAACCTGAAATAGATAATAAAATCATTAAATGAGTTCATTTTAATGTTTTTCTCTTTTTTAACTGTAGGATAATTACAAGTAATCTTTCCCACCCAAAATGGGGAGTAAGCAGGTGGCAGAAAAAAATTGTACTGGAGAGGGTTAAAGTATGTTCTTATGTTCTCAGTTCCTGCTCCTAAGTTTCCACATTGTGTCTCTACACATATATTCTTTCGGGTTTTCCCCAAAATCCCTTTTTCTCTAATTAACAGCCTGGAAATTCTTGTATGTTCCCTAATGTGGAAAGTAAATAGGACAAGAAAACATAAAGATAGTTTCAAACACTAGAAAAATAATCCCTGTGGAAATTCAAGCACCAATCTATGTCTTTTGTTGCTTTCTTGGAGGGAACATTGACTGTCAATAGTAACCCTGAGAATCTTAAAGTGAATCTTGGGCTAAGTTTTGACTGGCATCCAAACGCAACCATTTATCAACCAGAATAATGGTCCAATAAACTTGTGTGCACCAAAAAATCAGTTGTGGTGACTCAGGTAAAACTAAAATTTTAACAAAGGCTGGAAACAACATGAATTTGCTGTCCAGTATGGGAGGGATGGGGTGGAATGTTTCATATGCATTCTATATGTCTACTTTTTGCTGTTCATTATAGTTCATTTCTGAATTATTTTCCAAGACAAATAGCCCCACACAGACACATGCACAGAGAATTCTGCCTCTATCAGACTTATATGGAACGTTGAAGTATTCTACTAAAAAAATAAAGCTATTTTCCCCTGCCACGGTTGGCATTTCACCTCTGCCTTTCCCATTCATCAATGCAATGAAAATTATACATCAAAACATATCCCAATGTTTCCTAAGGAATACATGAAAAGTAATCATTTTTAGTTCTACACATAGAAAAAAGAGCATTCAAGAATCAATTGGGTAAATGTAGTTTCCAATGGAAGCTCTATCTGACTCTGGCAATAACACTAACTTTTTGATGTGTTGCCACCAATGTGAACTTTTTGCAATTTAAATCATGTTTAATATATTATTAACACTATTTTTAAATGAATGCTATTTAATGTGTAGTTCGTAAATCTGTAAATTTATAGTGATGCAAAGCATATAAGGTTGAACAATAAAGTTCACAAACCCACTCTAGAAAAAGTACTTTAAAGGGTGTACTAGGCACTGGCATCGGGGTCTAACTTCACAGCGGGAGGACTTTGAAAGTGACTGTAGTGATATTCAGCAAAGAGGTATGGAGCACATTTTCTAGGATGAGTTCACAAATGTAATTGTCTGACCTTGTACTTCCCTTTTATAAGATTAAAGAAGTGGGGGATGATTATACATATAACAATTAGACTTTTTCAATCTTGACAGGCTGAACGTGAACCAAAATGAAGAAAAGCAACACTAACTAAACAATTCTGTGATTCTAATGCAGAGATCTTCTTTTATCAAGGGTAGTCTTTCCCCCCGGATTATGAACATGAATATTCCCTGCTTTGCAATAAGATTCAATGACGGCACTGAGGTGCTGAGAGTCTTAAGATGCTCCATCCTCATCTCATAAATGAGACGTTGCCCTAATGTTCAGTGGAAGGGATAAGATGCCAGCCATTTTTCCCCATGTACCTTAGACTTACCTCTGCACCTTTTCTTTTTTTTAGGTGATAAGGAGTCTGACTCTGTTTGAAAAGTATTACAAATAGGAAAAAGAAAACTTCAGAACAAGAAATGTAGAAGAGAATAGTGACAGTGAAAAAAAAAAGAAAGAAAAATCTTTCCTGAGGATCTTGGCCACCCTATTAAGATGCTTATTGATCATATTGAGAGTCATCTAAGCATGAACAGATTTGAAAATAGCAATAACAAATGTGCAAGTCACCCCATCTATCAATACTTGACTTGTATAATAAACCATTCATTGATATTTGTCAGATATTTATGATTTTCAAGCGAAGCACTGTTGTTTATTTGGATTTTGATTTATAATTTGAAATACTATTCCCAGGAGAATATTAAATATTGTGCTTGACACAACAGTTGAAGTTGTGTCATCTATTATTGAAATATACCAATATGAAATATTAGATGCTTTTCTATCAACCTGAAATATTTCTGACAGTGAATTTTAAACAGATCATTAATGTTCACACTTCTGCTTCATAATGAAAGATTTGGTTGGTGATTGAAGGGTCTTTTTGCACTTTAGGACTTGCATTGAGGTTTTACACATCCCAGGATTATATAACTGGAGGGATCCTAGTTATTACTATAACAGCTAAAAGTTTAAAGTGGTCAAGGGATTAAAAACAAACTATAAGGTAAAATTTATTAAGCGAAATAGTCCTATTGTTACAAAACTTAAATGAATATTCAATGTAGCAGAGAAATTTCCATAAAACATTTCTAGTCTTCTGAATGGCACTGTGTCTGATTTTTCAAATGAATTAGTATTTCAGATATTGAAGGAGATGGAGAAGCACGTTTCATCGCAATGCCAGGAAAGGCTATAACTACATAGTTGAGACGCTTTTAAAATCAGTTCCTAGAACTGGATAGTGCCATTGAGATAACTAATTTTCTGTTCTGTCAATAGTCAAAAGTCTACAACATTCCAATAGGATTTAGTTAGCTGGACTTTGATAAATATTCATTCATCCAATTTAACCAATTTTCTACCAAACTTCAGCCTGTTAACACGTTCTATTATGTTAATGAAACCGTGCAAACAGAAAAAGCCCAGACCACACGAATGGGACTCTGGTAATTGTTGTCCAGTAATTTATTTTCACCTCCTAGTCTCCAAATTAATAGCAACATAAATAAACTGTGTCCGAAAAGAAGGCCCAATTATCACATTTCTCCTTTTCCAAGCAATGCAAACTAATAAATCATAATTAACAGAACTGTTTGAAAGGCATCCTTTTACCCTTATTTTCTATAAAATATAATTGCAACTGCAGATACATGTTCTTGACTACCTACTTAAATACTATCTTTAGAAAAATATATTTTTGTAAAGTGGTAACTAATTATAAAACAGGAGGATTATGGGCAGTGGTTCTCAACCTTCCTAATGCCACAGCCCTTTAATACAGTTCCTACGGGCTACAACCTACAGGTTGAGAACCGCTGACTATGGGACTTCTAAACTATACACGCACACTCTGTTCTTACTGACATTAGTTTTTTTCATAAATATGGTAGGCATTTTATTTCCAATGCACCACACAATGTAGCCTTTACTTACTCATAATGCTACCTAATCAGAAGACACATTTTGTTAACATTCTTTCACTAAATTAAAGAGTTGAGGCATATTCCTAAACTGAACAAATTGCTATATTCCCACTTTTAAAAAGTAAGGCATATTCATATTGGGTATTATAAAAAGTTTCTGTGTCAGTGAATGCCACCTTAATGGTGCTAGCTACATTTCACTCATTAATACAGAGAATAATGGGCCTTAAGCATACTGGTTCCTACAAAATGTTAAAAATTCCAATTAACTAAGACGACAGTAATATTAAAAACCTACTTTGAACTCCAAGTAGAGAAAACGAGAAGGTGTGATTTTCAACCTCTGATTGCTACTACAAAGGTCAACTCAACATGTGTATTTGTTATCACAAGTTCAATGTGATGTATTTAAGAGCTTGCCTATGATTTTGATAAAGGTCTCTGGAGTCAGAAATGCCAAATCTCATTGGTTTTACTCAGCTGACATAGAAGTTACCGATGGTTGATGCTTAATGAAAAGTTGCTCGATTTCTTTGTTACATGATTATTTTAAAGTTCCGTGTTTCCTGAAGCATGTTTTGTTCCAGGAAGTGACGTTTTTAGAAACTATTGCATTGTATGTTTAGTGTAAAGTTGAAAAGGCTTCTGTGCTGCCAGCTTAAACATTCTGCCTTAAATAGTTGAATTGCTTGATCTGTATATTGGACCAAAACTAGGAGGTTAAAAGTTAGTAGAAATAAATGTATACACAGACCTTAGCATGTCTCAAATTTTTACAAGGAGTTTTTTTTTTTTTTAAATTCATGAACTTCAACAGAAAGCTGAACATTTGTGCATATGGTCACACTGTACTGAGGGTAATTGGGACCAGCTGTTCCACTTTGTAGTTTCTGAAAGCCTGTGTGTTGCCCCCTAGCTACACTGACTTTGTGCAGGCCTTAATAAAAGAAATTAAAGAATGTGCAAGCCTGAATGACTTCCACGTTTTTTCTTCAGAAGAGCTTTAATTCAGAACAGACATGGAAGGCCTGACTTTTTCTTTACTATTCATCTATAACCCACATGCAGATGAGATAATGATTTTTTGCTGGCATTAGTTAGGGGCTTGCAACCTTTAACCACTCATTTGTTTCATTTCTATGTATCTTTTTATTGTAAACCACCTGAACCATGTGGGAGTCAGAGATTCATAAACACACACACACCAGGAATATTTAGCATCTCTCACTTTTCTGATGATTGATTAAAATATTTTCTGGCAAAATGAAATATTTATGATAAAATAGATGACCAAATATGACATAACCTCACACAAAAATTTTATGGAAGGGAAGTATGAATGAATTGTGATATTCAAAATTTATCTTTTTTTTAACATTCCAGGCTTCTATCAGAATTTTGTAATGGTGAGAAAACATGTAACAGTTCAGGAGAGGATTTGAGGAATGTTATGGTAGCAGCTTTGTAAGATTGCACTGAATTCCCACTGTGGGAGACAGATAATGGCTCCCCACAGATGTCTGTAACCTAATCCCCCCCAATCCCCCCAACCTGTGAACACGTTACCTTATATGGCAAAGGGATTTTGCAGATATGATTAAATTAAGGATGTTGTGGTGGGGGATTATCCTGGATTATCCAGAGGGCCCAGTATAATCTAAAGAGAAAGAAAGAGAAAGATGGGAGTGTCAGAGTCAAAGTGAGAGACACCACACAGCTGGCTTAGAAGATGAAGAAAGAGGGTGTGAGCTGGAAACTCAGACACATGGAAAGGGTAAAAAAATGGATTTTCCTCTACTTACCCACAGGGACTCTGATTTTATCCCAGGGAGGCCGATTGTTGACTTCTGACCTCTAGACCAGTAAGATAGTAAATTTGTGTTCTATCAAGTCACTGGCTTCGTTGTAACTTTTTACAGCAAGAGCAGGAAACTAATATGCTAGCATAAAACTTGATAGTAAGATCAAACCATTGAGCCGCATTTACAACTAAATCAGGTGACAGGGTAATCCTTTAGGTTGGTGGGAATAAAGTCTGTGGAGTAGCAGCAATTATGTGGTAAGACCAAAAAGGAAACAACAGAGTAGTTTCTGAAGCACCTGAAAAGAGGAAACCAGGAGGGTAGGAAAGTTTGTGGGGTTGAAGTCGGAAGAGCTGGGAGGGCGCTCCACCAGCAGGTGGATTCAAGGACCAAAGGGGCTGGAGTACTTGGGTCCCATTAAGAACCCTGAAGCGTGGCCTATCAGCATTCCCTTCTAAGAAAGGGATAATGCTGTGAGCACAATCAATACTGAACTAGTTAGAAATACCTGAAATGAAGTAAAAAAATTTACTAATGTGGAAGGGAGAAGAACTAGAAGGAAATCACAGAAAATAAGCTGTCATGCATTTTTGCATCACTATGAGAGAGAAGTAAACACACACAGAGAAACAGAACCTCTGTGAAGTTAGAATGCTCCCTACTTCTAAAAGTCCAAGAAAATAAGTTTCACACAAACGTTAACACAAGTATTTAAGTCAAATACCATGTGAAATTATAGTATGAAAACGAGGATAAGATCCCTAAAGACAATGAAAGCATAAAGATATACACAGAAAGCATATCAAAAGATCAAAAGATATTTACAAATGTAGATAAAAACCAACACAAGAATTACAGGAGTCCCTAAGAAGTAAACTGAAAGGGGAGAACGGAGCAAGCCCAAAAAACAATTAATTCAACCACATTTTACAGAACAAAATTTTTCCAGAAATAAAAGATTTGAATCTACATGTTGATGGTGCCCATTCTATGTCAATATCGAAGTATATTCTAGTAAAATTATTGGTCTTTAAAAGAAAAAAATGCATTGTAGGCACCAAAATAAATATGTGTGCAATTTACCATTAGGCTTTTTTATTACAACAATGCTTTATTTTTAAATAAAATGAGAAATATATTAAAGAAAACCAAGGGGGGAAAATGTATAAGCGAAGGATTCTATATCCGGCCAAGCTGACGCTGAAGAATAAAGAATACAGAAAAACTACTATTCATATGCAACACTTATGAAAAATTGTCCCTTGAAGAGCTTCTAGGTAGATAACCAGAGAACTAGTTAGTTCACATAACCAAAATGACCAGAAAGTTAACACAGGAACTGTGCTGAGCTGTAGAATGAAAAGTTAAGTGAAGGTTAAGGAGGAGTAAGGATAGTGTGCAATGTGGATGTGTTTTGATGCATAGATATCGGGTAACTATTTAAAAATGAGGGAAGAATAAGGAGAGTAATTGCAAAATATTCTAATGTTTTATAATCATGGTAAGTGATAATGTTATCATCGACCACTGCTGTGTATACTATGGAGTTTTAATGTGCACACACTAATTGTACCTGTGAAAATCAGCACTCTTGGTACAAAAGGAAAGATGCAGGATGACATTGCTAAGAGGCAAAATAAAGGCTCCCTATTCTGATTTTGACTGGAATCAGTATTACCTCATGAGGTAGTTATGTTTGAGCACATGTTGTCTTGATTGGTCCATTGACAAGGCTTACAGACAATGAGCAGCACAAAAATAACAAGCAGCACCCAGTACTAACGTCTCAAAATGACGTTCCAAATAAAATTAAACACTTTCCTGGGAAAATGGCAAATGCCATGCCTGGGGAAGGACTTGTTCAATATGAACCGCATTTTATACTAGACAGGAAAGAAAATTTACTCGGGTTATTCCAAGGGGACTCAATTTAGAACAATTTTAGCTTCAATGCTGATAACAATTGCAAGACATTGTTACTAAATATATGTAACAACCCACTACATAGGTGTAATCCCGGTGTTCATAATTCTATAAGAACCAGATACCTTTAGGTTCACGTAGGCAAGAGAATAAAACACTTACACTGCTGCTTTCCTATATGAACCCCTGGATTACCAAACGACTGATGCTGCAATGTCTCCTTGTGACAGGATCTCAGATAAATGAAAAAAGAAAAAGAAGTGAGAGACTATCAAGATGTTGCACCTCCAATGAATTAATAGATATACGCATTAGTATTAATGGCTACTAAAACCACAACAAGGCGGCCAACCAGATAGTACACGCCATTTACTGATTTTCCCAAACTTGTATGTAATCATGCCAAGAGATCCGATGCTCCAGATTCAGCAGCTATTTTGTAGGAAACAAAGAAAAAGGAGCACATTGAACAGAACCAAGACTATAAAATCAATAAAGTAGGACTTTCACAGATGAGTTATCAGAAAATAAAGTGTTGGAGCTATTTCTTATAAACTCAGATATATTACCACAAATTTATAAATGTGGAGAAGTTGCTAAATTTAACTAGTATAAAATTAATTTCTACTACATACCTGATGCTGTGCTCAAATTATTAAATCTCTTTTCTCTGCAAGCCTCACAACAGTTCTTTGAGTTAAGTACCTTTTAACCAGCTTACAGAAAGAAAAACTGAGGTATCTAAACTTATGTATTTAGTCACAGTCAAAATCCCACAGGTTATGATTCTGAGATTCTTGTCCTTAATAATTGGAATAAAAGCCTACAATTTTAATACTAGAGTATGTTTCGCCTTATATATTATACCACTATGATGAATTCTTTATGAAATTGGAAACACAGTGGATAGATATAAAAAGGTAAACAAAATATCACAATACAATATTAGAATTAAAGATGGCTTATATTCAAAGAAAACCATCTTATATTTCATCAATATGCTCTGGTCAGGGACTAGAATTACTTTTTAAAAGGATAGCAATCCTTTGGCAGTGAGAGAATTTGATTCACAGATGAGATAAGTGAGAACATATACTTCAGGAAAGCTGGGAACTCATTAGATAACTAGACGCACATGGAAATAAGGGTGTTCCAGGCAGCAGGCACAGCATGTGCAAAGGTACAGAGGCATAAGATGATCTGGAACCAGAAACTCATTTAGAGTGATGAGAATAAAAGGTGTCTCAGCAAGGGGGCTGTAGTGTATGAAAATGCAATCACATCATTACAGGGCCTTGGAGTTGACAAAACGTGTTTATGTTTTTAAATCAGAAAATAGCATAATCGGAATTGTATTTGTGTCATGTAACTCTAGATCCATGTGTAGGAGCAGAGTGCTTCAGCAGTTGCCTGGATACCGAGAGGTTCTACAGAGGACTTAGAATTTCTTGAAACGTTAGCAAAGGTATGTAAAATGTTGAATATGTGTGTTTGTGCATCCCCCCGGAAGACATTCCATAGCTTTTAACTCATTATCAAAGAGTGGTGGTGTTAGAAGGCACTGTGCCAAGTACTTAGGCATTTAATAGTTTCTCAGACTTGCTCTAACAAAGTGTCAAACTGAAAAGAACAGAAATGTATTTTGTCTCTTTATCATATGCTGAGGTCTGTCTGAAATCAGGTTTCAGGAGAGCCAGGCTCCCTCTGAAGCCCCTAGAGAGGCCCTCCTTGCCTCTGCCATCCCCTGGTGGGCCCAGACATTGTTTGGCTGTGGCAGCATGACTCCAGACTCTGCCTCTGTCTTCACATGACCTTCTGCTCTCCATGTGACCGTGTTTGTGTCCCCTATTTTTACGAGGACACTAGTTATTGAATTTAGGGTCCACCCTCAATCCAGAATGACTTCATCTTGAGCTCCTTAATTAATTACAGCTGCAAACTTTACTTCCAGATAACTAACGACATCTGCAAACTGTATTTCCAGATGATACTCTGAGGTTCCAGGTAGCTGTGAGCTGGGGAAGGGGGCTCTGCTTAGCACACTACAAGAAACTTATTATTTTAGTCCAGGAGAATTACGATGCCAAAGAGCGAGTAGAAAAATGAAAAGGAGAGTGTTTAGAATATAAATGTTTTATGCATGATTGGATATAGTAATTAGGGGGAAGAAAGACTTGAAAATGAAGCCAAGGTATCTAGCTTGGGAGATGGAGGCATTGTTAGGCCATTAGCTGAGACAGGAAATAAGGCTGCAGGTTTGAGAGTCCATTTGTCTGGTGTATTCAGTTAGAATGCACTAACTTGGCTAAGCCTTTCTCCTCTCCCAGGGAAAGATGTCTCAGAAGCAATGAGAAATAAACCTCAACCTCAGTCTGTGTTTGAAGAGAAGTTTTGGTGGAAGAATAAAGTTAAAGAAGTGGACAGAGGATTATATTCAGAAAGAGGAATTCTCACATGTGAGAACCTTTGCAAAATGAGTTATCTCTGGACATTGAGTTGCTTTATTGAGGATCTCAAGGAGAAAATCCAGACAGCAGGGATTTCCGAATTCACTACAAAGAAAGGATGCATGACAGACTTTGCAGAAGCCTTAGTGGAAAGAAAACAGAAATAGCCATAGAAGACCACAGGGTCAAGTCAAGGACTTGAAATATGTTTATGTACTAAAGGAAAGAACCAGTGAAAAAGAGAGTGACTAAAAAAAAAATAAGTATAAGACAGTAAAAAGAGATGGCATCTTTAGCACAAGGGAAGGTTTTAGCCACGTTTACACCTTCCTGAGGAGCAGAGAAAATGCTAAATGGATTATATGCAACGCTTAGAGACAGAGGCAGGAAAATGAGAAGAGGTGACCCTGGTGTCTTATCTGGGAAGAAGTAGGGGATGCTCCTGACGGTGAGGTTGCTAATGGCTGGAGATGTGCACTGACAACGTAGAAAGGCCGCTGCAGGGCAGGAGCCACCAGCAGACACTGGAGGGCTGCTACAGAACCTCTCATTACCCTCGCAGTCACCTCATGGCCGAGAAGCTCTCAGACGGCTGGTGTTTCGTCCTCCCGTTCTGTGGTGGTGCTGAAAGCCTCTCGGAGGCTGTGTACCTCTGAGTTAGTATGACATTGCCTGCAGTGCTTGTCCACAAACACCAAAGAAAAGTCAGTTGTGTTGTTCATTATTTTCTGAAAGGCTGTTGGAAATTTATCCAGGATATCGGCTTCCATGAAAACCAAAAGATTGTATTCATGTCCTGCTGACATCAAGCAATTTTTGAAGCCAAATAAAAAGATCAGTCTTTGAAACAGGGTCACAATATTTCCCCGTAGCTATCACCTAAGTAGAGTGAAAAGTATTAAATAACTCATTATAGAGAAACGTGTCATACACCGGGCCCAAAATAAACTCCAGCCATTTCTTAAGAGTAGCCCTCGGCCCGAACTTTAATCTGTAACAACAGAAAAAACAAAAGGATTTAATTCATCTTACTACTTGTCAGAGTGGACTGCTGGCTCAGAGAACTGGTTATTGATGAAGGGAATGGGCCCTGGAACCAGGAGCCTGGACTTGAACCTGTTCCTTATTACCTCTCTGCAAACCATTCATCTTTCTGAGCTTTGGGTTTTCAGCTGTAAGATGAAAAGGAGAACAGAAGCCATCTCATGCCTTGTTACAAAAATGTAATGAATTCATATTGGCAAACACACAGATAGCACCTAGAATATAGTATTGTGTGAGTATTTTCTAAACATACTTCTTTTAATACACATAATTTGGCCTATTCTACTGAACACCCGTTCCATATATTCCCTGACATATATTCTATTCTACATGGCTAAAGTATAAGTCAGATTTTGTAGGATATAAAAACAAAGTCTACACTCATGTCACGCATATGTGTATACACACATGTCCACATATGTGCACATTCTTTATAATTTTATTATTTTTGGAAGTTGAGGATGAACAGTAATTTTTAAGATCATTAGTATGCAGTTTAAGCTTATCACAAAAAAGATAAATAAGATGAGCTAATTATTTTGTTGGTAAATATATAGATGAGCCTCTTGACATTTATCAAGAACACAGCCTTATGTCTTCTTTTGCTCCCAAAGGCAATGAACAAATAACTAATTCTGATGGAAATTTTGGAGAAGAGGTAAAGTTAAGTTCACAATGTGTGTTGTTTACATTCTTTCAATTCTTTCTAGATAGGATATATAAGTTATTTCATTTAATCAGTAAAGAAATTTTATATGGTAGATATTGACATTCTCATTATATATTATAAAATATTATAAACCTTTTAAGCACTTGTGAAACTGTGACTATTAAAATTAAACATGTTGAGAATCCCCTCTCTACAGCCTACATTGTACATATAAACTAAAAGAATTATACGTGTATTTGTATATGTATGCTAAAGTCTGTGAGTAATCTAGAACAGTCTTCAATATTTTCATTGATTTCATGAAATTCTGTATTGTTTTCAAAATTATTGTATTTCACTTAGCTCTCAATTTATATAATTCAATGCCATCTTTTCAGCAAAGTACAGTATTCGAAAACCATCAAGGTACAGATCTACAACTGTATTAAGACCATTTGGGGAAATTAATTTTACATAGACAACTGGTGAATAAATACACTCGTCTTATAAGCACCATGCCTCTTTTTGTAGCCTCAACATTTAGGGACTCAGACATTAAACCCTTGCTAGGTTAATCTGTCTTAGAGTTCTTATGACTCACTGGGCTGACTGCATGCAATATTGCATAGGTCTGTGTATCTAATAAAGATATATACAAAGTATGACATTTAATATGAGCATCTAATTCTAAAGGCACTCATGTTTTACAACTTGGTATTGCAGAAGCCCCCCACCTACCAACCCATACAATTTAACAGTATGTATGACATCGTCTCATATTGCTTTGTAATTGATTTGGCTATTACTATTTCATTCAGAAGATGTATCTAAAATCCCTAAGCCAGACACTCGTGAGATCCTCCAGTCACAGACTGTTGCCTTGTTCTCTTTTCTGCTAGACATTTTCCACCTGCTGCATAGAGAGTATAACTCAGGGTCTGTACCATTCACTGCAGTTCATATTAATCTATCTCTTTCCTGAATTTCTACAAAAGTATTTTTTTCCAGAAGTTTACAGTATTTTATTGAAATATTCATATCCTGGTTTGTGTTCTTATTTGGAAATACCACATGCTTACAATTTGCATCCCCAGTTCGTTTGTAAGCACATTGTTCTGTTTTAGGTTTCTCTTGGACAGGCCACATGGCTTTCTTCAGTGATTTGCATGTAGCCTGAATCAACAAACCCTCGGAGACCCAAACTTACACTCATCACGTGCACCATTTATGCTTCATGTTTATTCTCTGTCTATATCACTTAGAATACTTGAAAGTCATGGTACTTTTCCCCCAAATACGTATGTGGTAGCTGTTACTCAACTAATAGTCTCAACAAAAGGTCTGTCAAGACATTTGGCTGATTTTAGGAAATGTGGCAGAGTGTAGGAAAAGAAAATACATCTCAAAACTCTGCTCAGTTTCTCTTCAGTGATACATAGATGATGCATATTTACAAGGAAAGGTACACAGTTGTAGAAAAGATGGTACTGTGGAAAAAATAAATGTAGAGGTTGAAGTGTGATTGGAGTTTTATTCCTGTTCCTGTCTCTTAATAGCTCTGTGATTTTGAACAACTTTGTAAGCACTTTTGAGCCTCATTTTTTATGTATGTTAATAAAATTTGTTCCACAGAATTTTGCTTTAAATAATAGATGTGACAACAATGACAAAAGTGCTTCTGAGCTATATGAAGTTAGGGTTGTTAGAATTGTTTTGATATCAAAACATGTCACTTTGACACACTTCAAATTTCGAATTTGAAAACATTAATCACTAAGTTAACTAAATAATTTATATCATCTAAATCATATGGAGCCACAAACAAATACTCTCTACCAAGCTCAGAATAAAAAGTAAACAAAAGCCATCCTGTATTTCTAGAATATTCTCTATACAATAATCTATAACCCAGCCAGAGTTTATTGTTTAGAAGACATATAATAATATATACAGGAAAAAAAGAAGGCTTCAAGGGATAAAATACCAAATTATCTTTTTATATTGAAGCTCATTCATTTTCACCAATAATTTTAAAATCAACACTTGAAATGTAAAACATCTATTGCTCTACCCTCCTACCTCCCTGAAGCTCAAGAAAAGTTTCATAAATTCTTGAAGAAATCAGATTTTGATTAGCTTTTCATTGTTCATTCATTTCTTTCTTTTTCCATTCTTCCAACAAATATTGATAATTACTTTTCTCAGGCATGGTGATAGATTCTAAGTATCTGGTTGTAAACTACATACACATGTTCTCTCTCTTCATGGAGTTTATACCAGAATGGGGAACAAAATAGATGTAGGTAAATTTATCACATGCAAAAATGCATTTGTGATAAGTAACAAAGGGCATAAAAATAGTACAGATTTTGAGATCAGCATCATAGGATCTACTTTTAAATGGAAGTCTTTAAAAAACTTCTTCAGTTGAGTGACTTCTAAGTTGATTCATGAAGGCTAAGAATTCAGTTCAATGAGGAGCAGAGAAAGGGCCTGTGCACAGCCCCTGAGGAGGCAACGTCCTGCTGCACTTGAAGCATGATCTAGAAGCTGGTGTCACCGGGGTCCAGAGAGCAACAGAGGCAGGGACAGGAGAGGACGGTGCATAAAACTCAGGACTGGGAACAAGCAAGACCTTGGGAGCCACAGCAAGAATTTTTATTTCATTTGCAGCACAAGACTTAAAGATGACTCTTAAACAGAGAGTAAATGAATGGGTGAATGCCTTTTAAAAAATGAGAAAATTGTTTTTAAGTTGGGAGAGTTTTAAAAACATAAGAAAATAATAAGAAGCCAACTGCAAACCAGCATCGCATAGGTGACGGATGACAGTGACAGGGCTAGTGTGGTAAAAGAAAGTACGTAGCAACGGCATCTGTCCATAACACATTTTACTTTAAAAAGTAGAAATGCAGTGGGAGAAATTGAACTGGTTCACTTAAAATCCTTTACTGACTTTGGGAAAAGGAGAGAACAGAGATTTTTACTAACTTCGCTGCTACCAGCACAAATATATTCATAGAAAATATATCTCTCGTCTAAAAAACCTTATCTTGGAACATTCTATTACTTCAAGGAAGTTATGCCATAAAGATTGTCAAACATTATTTTTTACACATGTATTTAGCACTCTCCATGTGCCAGACACAGTGATAAATGTTTCCATATATATTTTGTATCTAATTTCCAGAATGCTATATTCACTTTTGAGCTAAGGAAGAGGAAGAAAATAAGGCACCTGTCTAAGGTGATGCCACTCATTAGATTCAAAACCTGAACCTAAAATCGCATCTTTCTGAAAATGCATGCTTTCTGTCCAATTTCTAGACATTTCCTTCCCCTCCCTCCCTTCCTTCCTTCCTGATTCAAACTTGAACATTATCTCTTTCTTTTTTTGTCTTTCTTTCTTTATTCTTTTTTTCCTTTCTTTTCCTTTTTTTCAAAAAATGTGACTGTTTTATTGGTAGTTTAATTTTTACATTTCTGTTATTTTATTCATAAAATTACTTTTTGTGTTCTAATAATTTCTTAATCTCATTCTACTATTCTGAAACTCTCAAACACAAAGGGAAAAAGTATTAATGGCTAAATTGTCAGAGTTTGTTTTCTATTACTATAACAGAGTACCTGAGAGTGGGCTACTTATTTTTTTTTTAAAGACATTTATTTTGGCTCACAGTTCTGGAGTCTGGAAGTCCAAGATGCATCTGTCAGCTTCTGATGGGGGAACTTGTGCTGTCTTATAACAACACGGCAGAGGCCATCACAGGGCAAGAGGGCAGAACTGCTAGCTCAGTCTCTCTTTCTCCTCTTAATAAGCCAGTTACATCCACTCTCAGGACCTCATCTAATCCTAATTACCTCCAAGAGGTCACACCTCTCAAATACCTTGGTCAGATTTCCTGTCTTCTTAATAGAGTTGCAATGGGGATCATGTTTCAACATAAGTTTCAAAGGGGACAAACATTCAAATCAAAGTATAATTTATGCTGAAATAATTCTAAATTGGAATTTTCATCCTGCAACTCCGAGTCCCCACAAAGGCAGGCATGGCTCTGCTGCAGAATGCTGATAGAAACTCACTACTTCTCAGTGGCCAATATGACATATTTTAAATGATTCACTGTCAAATATCCCTCTGTCTGCCTTGCAAAAATTTCATTGTCTCAAAAAATGCCCCCAAATAAACCTTGTTACTCTGATTTAAGGTAAGTCTGTCCTCCAAACTGGTTAGAACACACACAAATGGGTGAAGAGGTAAGCGGTACAGAAACTGTACAAGGCCATTCTCCACATAGAATGCGGAATCACCTAAGGCAGGGATCATAGGATAAGAAATTTCAATGAAAAGGAACATCCTGAACAAATCTACATCATGGCTTTTCAATCTTGACACTACTAACATTTGGATCAGATCATTCTTAGCCATGGGAAGCACAGTCCAGGACATTTCAGGATGTTTAACTCATCTTTGGGCACTTCCTCCTTGATGTCAGTAGCAATACAACCCTCCTCCATCCAGTTATTACAACCAATAATTTCTCTATACATTGGTTAATATCCTGTGGGAGTCAAAGTCAACCCTCTTTGGAAATTAGTGATCTAGAGCATAAGATTCTAATCAGAGAAAACACTATCAAAAAGACATAGTGTCCCCATGGTGTTCTTAAAATCCTCAGTACTGGCTGGTGGTACAGAAAGGTCCAAGTTTCACAAAGGACAGGGAAAGGTGAGGAGATAATTACTAACTGAAGGTTCTGTGTTCTGGGTGGAAAAAATAAGTAACCATGAGCTACTTCAAAGATAGTAGAGACTAGGTGGCTGCCCACCAGGTAGATGGGTGGGAGCTGTGATAGGTATGAGAGAGAGTGACATTTCAGATGGAAAAGAAATACCCTCTCCAAAGAGACCAGTTGTGAAGATGCTTATTTATGAAGGTTGTATGTTGTTTCTAAAGGAAGAAAGAAAATTGCTGACTTGCTACTGACTCAATATAAAAAGCTTCTTATGCCTAAGAGTTTATATCATATTCCGGGAGTAGGAGAAGTCTTTAAAATGTTGCAAGAGGGGAATTTATGAAATATTTATGGAAATAAATACACAAGGAGCTAGATTAGAAAATAGAACATTTAGAGGTTTATACCAGTGACAGCAGACCACACTTTGTAGTGACAATCTAGCTCCTTGACTCCCTGTGTGAATTTTCACTGGGACAAAAGACCCCTTGCTCACTCATACAACAGTGGCAGGACTGAGGAGCTATACCAAAGACCATGCGGGCTGCAGAATATAACG
Organism: Galagoides demidoff; assembly: GCA_963574575.1. Classification (NCBI taxonomy): domain Eukaryota; kingdom Metazoa; phylum Chordata; class Mammalia; order Primates; family Galagidae; genus Galagoides; species Galagoides demidoff. The sequence goes on along the minus strand of CAUYQV010024141.1, from coordinate 379 downwards.
TATGTTCTATCTGCCTCTTTATAAAAAAGTTTTCCAAGTGGTATGGGCTGAATTGTGCTGCTCCCCACACCTCAAATTCATATCTTGAAGCCCTAATATGACTGCATTTGGAAATGGGCCTTTTACTGAGAGAATTAAAGCTAAATATGGTCAGAACAATGGGTGCCCGTTCAAACAGGACTGGCGTCTTTGAAAGAAGAGGAAGAAAAGTTGGAGTCTGTTCTTTTGGTCTCTTTCTCTCTCTCTCCCTCTCATTATCACTGTGCACACCAAAAAAAGACAAGGTGAGGACAAACCAAGAAGGACCATCTACAAGCCAAGGAGAGAAGCTTCGCGAGAAACCAACCCTGCAAACATCTCTATTTTGATCCTGAGTCTT
>CAUYQV010024138.1:0-11154 GCA_963574575.1 Galagoides demidoff | reverse complement strand
AAAAAAAATTTATTACTCTAGTTTAGTGGTTCTCAACCTTCCTAATGCCACGACCCTTTAATACAGTTCCTCATGTTGTGGTGACCCCCAACCAAAACATTATTTTAAGGAAGTAGCAACAAAAATAAAGTTATGGTTGGGGGTCACCACAACATGAGGAACTGTACTAAAGGGTTAAGGTATTAGGACGGTTGAGAACCACTGCTCTAGTTTCTTGTACTCCTGGAGATTGGGTGAGAATGACAGGGCAGGGAGAAAATGCTGCGAATGCATGTGAGGAGAATTCAATTCTGTGTATTAAACTGCTGTATTCAGTGTGTGGGTTCTCATCCACTCAGCCCTCCAGACTCACTCTACTTAACCTACATACAGTGCATCCCTTGGCTTCTCTTGTGCCTTAGATGTGATTAAGTTGGATTAATGAGAGATATAGGAACAAAATCCCACATCAAATGGGAAGGGTAAGAGAAGAATGGAGTGTGGTGTTTATCCCCAGGTGCTTTCCATGCTATGTCGCCTTGATCTATTTCCTTTTATCTATGGGCGCAGATGTTTTGGAAGGCCTTCAGTCTTCTTTCAGCATCCTGATGACCATCCCTTCCCTTGCCACTTCAAATCTAAAGACAGTAGTCTCTTCCCACTGTTATGAGCCCTAGAGCATGATACCATTCCTTATTTAATTTTCTAAATGCTTTGTAGCCTTTTAAGATAGCCTCTTTTTTTTTAAACATGTGTTTATTAGGTTTCCACTTTTTGCCTTCACAAAATTAAAAAGGCTTAACATTTAATAACAATAACAATGCTTAAGATAAAGACTAGAAACCCAAACCTTGTATAGCATGAATGAAGATAAATACATTCAGAAAAGAAATCAGACAATTGCTGCACCAAAATATTAAACAATACTACTACTACTAATAAAATGCAAAGAAAATAACATTCACATTGTCAAATAAAAGTATGTCTATTATAGAATGCTTTGACTCAGGTTCAGTATGGAGTCATGAGTTAACTTCTTATTTTTTCCCCCAAAGTCTCAAAAAATAGACAATTAATATTTATAAATAAATGTAAAAGATAATTTCAAATAATAGATCATGCCAAATCTTATAGATAGTAGAAAAAGAATACTTCAAAATAATTCTACTTAATCTGAATACACCTATTAAATACACCTACAATATTAAAATTGGAGAAAATATATTATTATAAAGGGGAAATTACAAATGTATGTCACTTATAAATGAGGATGCAATATCTTAAACAATATATTAACAAGTTGAATTAAAAATTAATATTTAAGTAATTTACTTTGGTCAAAATTAAATCCAATTTATGTGAGAATTAGTCACTATCTGTTTTTCTTCTTTTCCTTTCCCTCACCCCCTCTCCCCTTCTCTGTCTGGTCTCCCCATGCCCCACTATGTCATTAATTGTCCTCATATTAAAGTTGAATACATATGATTCATACTTCTCCATTCCTGTGATGCTTCCCTAAGAATAATGTGTTCCACCTCCATCCAGGTTAGTACAAATGCTGCAAAATCTCCATTTTTTTTAATGGCTAAATAATATTCCATGGTATACATATACCACAGCTTACCAATCTATTCCTGGGTTGAAGGACATTTAGGCTGTTTCCACATTTTAGTGATTATAAATTGGGCTGCAATAAACAGTGTCTTTATAATGAAAGGTTTTTTTTCCCCTTCTGGATAGATGCCCAGTAATGAGATTTCAGGATCAAATGGGAGGTCTAGGTTGAGTTCTTTAAGGTTTCTCCATACTTCCTTCCAAAAAGGTTGTATTAGTTTGCAGTCCCACCAGCAGTGTGCAAGTGCTCCTTTCTACATCCACACCACCATCTACAGTTTTGAGATTTGGTGATATTGGCCACTCTTGCTGGGGTTAGATGATATCTCAGGGTGGTTTTAATTTGCATTTGTCTAATAATTAAGGAAGATGAACATTTTTTCATTTGTTTGCTAGCCATTCATCTGTCGTCTTTAGAGAAGATTCTATGGAATTGGTTTTTTTCTTGTGGATTAATTGAAGTTCTACATAGATCCTGGTTATTAAGCTTTTGTCTGATTCAAAATATGCAAATATCCTTTTCCATTGGGTAGGCTGTCTATTTGCTTTGGTTGTTGTCTCCTTGGCTGTACAGAAGCTTTTCAATTTAAGTAAATCCCATTTGTTTATTATTGCTGTTGTTGCTATTGCAATGGCAGTCTTCCTCATAAAGACTTTCCCTAGGCTGATATCTTCCAGTGTTTTTTCTATTCTTTCTTTGAGGATTTTTATCATTTCATACCTTAAATTTAAGTCCTTTATCTATCTTGAATCAATTTTTGTGGGTGGAGAAAGGTGCAGGTCCAGTTTCAGTCTTTTACATGTGGATATCCAATTCTCCCAGCACCATTTATTGAATAGGGAGTCTTTCCCCCAGTGGGTGCTCTTGTTTGGTTTATCAAAGATTAGGTGGCTGTAAGTTGTTGGTTTCATTTCCTCATTTTCTATTTGATTCTAAATGTCTATGTCTCTATTTTTGTGCCAGTACGACGCTGTCTTGACTACTATTTGTAATACAGCCTAAAATCTGGTATGGTGATACCCCACCTGGCTTTGTTTTTCTTACTAAGAACTGCCTTATCTATACAGGGTTTTTTCTGGTTCTGTACAAAACGTAGAATCATGTTTTCAAAGTCTTGAAAGTAGGATGTTGGCATTTTAATAGGGATGGCACTGAATCGGTAAATTGCTCTGGGAAGTATAATAAACATTTTAACAATGTTGATTCTTCCCAGCCATGAGTATAGTATGTTCTTTCATTTGTTAATGTCCTCTACTATTTTCTTTCTTAGGGTTTCATAATTTTCTTTATAGACGTCCTTCACCTCTTTTGTTAGGTATATTCCTAAGTATTTCATTTTCTTTGGGGCTATGGTGAAGGGAGTTGTGTCCTTAATTAACCTCTCATCTTGGCTGCTGTTGGCATATACAAAGGCAACTGACTTGTGGACATTGATTTTATATCCTGAGAGATTACTGTATTTTTTTCATGATTCCAAGATAAAATAGTCTCTTTTTATATCCCATTCAAATTGCACAGTTTATGAATAATTTATATTTTTTATGTTGAGACTATACCCAATAGACTGAAAGTCATCCATACAAATACAGTTTTAGGGAGATTGTAGTTCTCCCCAAGTCTAAGTGTGAATGGGTCTATTTAATTCCCTTCTCTTTCTTATAGTAATTTTCTTGACACCAAGCAGTCACAATATACATATTAAAGAAATATTGAATAAGTAAATGAATCATGAATGACTGAAGGAAATATGGATTAATAAATTAATGAATACTTGGAATCATCCTACATTTATTCAATTTCTAATAGCAAATACATTTTCTGCTGATTAATCCTACAATTTATAACCTTAACTACTGATGAATAATCATCCTCATCCATATCTATACAGTTTTTACCCATTTTCCTTCCTTGTGTTTAAGTGATTTGTACTTTTCCTTGAAGCTTCTGAAGTATTTGCATGATTATTTTCAGACACTTGTTGCAAATGCAAATTTTTCAATATAATTAAAATAGGGTTGCTTTCAATTAATGCTATAAACTTCCAGCTGGATTAAAGCAGGTTTTTTATATTTACATATTCTAGCACATGAAGTTTGCTATTGATGTTAACCTAATTATTTGCTGTCATTAATATTATGACGATTGGTTACCTGAACTCATGTTTAGTATTGGCGTATAGACCAAATTGAGATATAAAATTATAATACTTCCTTAAAAAAAGTCATAACATGTGGATTTACATATGAAGATAACACTGAATTAATATGCGTAGTCATTTTATTAGAATAAACCACAAAAGATAAGAAAACTGGTTAAGAAAACAAGCTATATTATTATATATTATTATTATTTTATTAAGCTTTATAATGTAACAGTTAAAGTAGGTGAGATCTGGGTTTAGTATCTGTGCATATAGACACTTAGAGATGCAGTTGTGTGACTTAATATTGTCTCATTCAAGATTCCTTGGGTGTCAAATGGGAATAGCAACAGCTGCCCCTCAATCATTTTTGTAAAGATTAAAATAAATTGTTTACATTGGTTAAGGTACTTAGCTATCAGCACGGAGAAGTTTCCTAATCAGCTTGCTGCCATCATCACCATTATTATTGGCACTGTTTAAAAAATTTCACAATGTCTTGTGCCCCTCATAAAATTTTCACTTTTGTTGGAACTTTTATCCTATAATTTTAATTTATTGCTTTAAAAGAATGCATAATCTTTGAACTATGTTTGCTTCATGCCGAAAGGGATAGGAATCCCATATATTCACCGCAAAAGGCCAGCAGTTCTTACTCTCAAAGGCTATAGTAATGAGCATTACAGTTAGTCTCCTTTGCACCAAACACAGAACTTGGAACATGGGATGTATATAGTATTTCAAAGCTTTAAGAAATATATTTATTTATTAACTTATCAAACTTCACTTTGTAGTAATTGATGTTTGCTGCACAATGTGCTCATTGTAAATTTAGGTCTGAATATTGTGAACATAACCCCATAATTCATGAACATTTGATTTTGATATTTTGATGCTTATATAAGTAAAAAGAAAAATTTCTAACTACTCTTTCCATTTCCCTGTTTCAATTCTGCTTTATGGGAAACTTACCTCGTGTGATTAATATGAGCATTCCCTTATCAGAGGAGGACTCTGAGGCTCAGACACATTGGACGCCTTGCATGTGATCACATACTTAGTAAAGGCAACCAGACATTTAGCCCCCGAATTTAATGTAATGGACGGCTTGCTTAGATATCATCCCATATCAGTTTTTCATATTGGATTTAGCATATATGCAGTCATCTTTGTTAGTCAATGCATATGGATATACTTCATCTTTAGAGGCTATATTTTATACTATTCTTTGATTGCCACATTTTGTATAAGTGGTGTAAAACTTGAAAATAATCTAAATGTTCATCCACAGAAAACAATTACAAGCAATGCTATAGTAAACATTCTCAGACGTGAGCAAAGATGTCTGCGGGGGTACATTTGTATTTGTAGAATTACTAGCCCCAAGGTGCATGGACTTAAAGCTGGGCAAATACTTGCCAATCACCCTCTGAAAAGGTCGAGTAAAGATATATCATCAACAATATATCTATATTAGAAGTTATATTTCAGTTGATCTATTTTAACAAGTGAGTGACAGGTAACATATCAGTTGGATTAATTTGTATTGAATTATTTCTTTAATAAAATCTCCTGGGAATACTGATTTAATAATTTAGTCAATAAGCAACTCTTCACAAGGGAGAAAAAATACATTGTATTTTTTTTTCTATTAGACTTTGGGTTCTTTTCTTAGGAGGAAAATCTTTGAGCTCTTCCACTGACCTGTTTATCTGTTGTCTGTAATTTTTCTTACTGGTAGAGCAAGAAGCAAGAAAATATCACTTAAACACCCCTTTTCAAATAAAGTAGCATAAAGTGGAAATAAATGAAGTTTCCTTTCAGACAGATGCAAGCTGTCCGCCCAGAAAATGACCTTTTCTCTGAACTTTCTTCTTAACGCTATCCCAGAGGGTGATATATGAAAGAGTAAAGATTCTGCAGAAGAGTGGTGAGGCTTAGGGATCAGGGGTCGCATTCACAGCTAAGCTAGAAAGACACCAGGCAGCCTCTTTACAACTCAAAAATATAAGCTTCTAGCCATACATTTAAATTATAGTTATAAAAAAAAATGCTTGGGAGCCACATTGATATCGAACTATGTCGTAGAGCTCCCTTATACCTTGTGACAAAGATGTATCTTATGATGTGCAGGGACAGTTAAGAATTGGAAAAACTAGTTACCACAAATTTGTTTTCCTCAGGGATTTCTCTGATTGCATTCATTCCTGAGTTACTTGAGAATGCTTGGTGAATTACATTATTTATATAGTTTAGAAAAATAAAAAAAAATGTATCTACAACATAGACGATCACTATCTAATATCATTAACAATTGTTCCTTTCTAATTTATTTTAAGCTTTTCTAAATTTGGAAAGAAAAAGAATGGACGGGCTCAAGGGTTTTTTGGGGGGAGATGTTTTTGGTAGAAAAATAAACATTTTTTGGTTCAGTATAATAATGTGAGACAGCCATCAAACCAAACCACATATAAAACTGACAGGAGATGTCTGACTTTTGTACATTGGCTCTGGAGTAGGACATAGAAAAATCAAAATTGGACACCTGTTGTGGGCTAATGCTACAGGAGCAGAAGCCAAAATGTCCTTTTATCTTGGGCGGACTTTGACAGGTCTTGAATTTCCCTTTGCCCTTCAACTCTTTTAGTATCAGAATGGAACAATTTCAGGAACTGAAGTGTGGTAAGTAGCTGGGTCAAAGTCAAGAACAAGGGCCAAACTCAAGCACAGAGGGAAAGTCCTGCATTTCTCCACTTTGTGAAGCCAAACCACCAGTGATCATAAGCCAAGTTTAAAGCAACAGAACCGCCTCACAGATAGGATGTCTACTATGGCTTCTTCAGCTTTAACATCTCTTAGAAAACTGAGATTTCAAATATATATTTGAAAGTCAGTTTCAAATATTGTCAGATCTCAGCCACTTGGTATAAATACCTCGTCTGCTGTGGCTCTGGCTCCTTTGTACCCTTCTATACTCCAGCCTCAGTGGCTGCCTTCCCACAAGGTCTGATACCACCATTATAAAAGGCACGTGTCCAAAGAAAAAAAGACTCATATTAAAGAAATAGAAATATTGATGCTACGTTACTGGTTTTGAAGTTACTGTGAGTTTATATTGTCAGGCTTTACACTGAGCATCTAACAACTATGATATATCAACTCCTAAACAATGACCCTTTATAAAACTCAGCTCTACAACTCATTAGATTGTGTATCCATGGGGTAAATTTAGTTTTCTATACACTAGAGATGATAAGTCTACCCCATTAGAAATTATCAGATAACAGAAACAATATAAACAATTAATATTTATTAAGAGCTTCCAATGTTGCCGGCAATAAGCTGAACTCTAAAAAGGGCTTCATAATTTTAATAATATTCTGTGAGACAGATGTTATATTATCCCCATTTTTTAAGTGAAGAAATGGACATTCAAGGAATTTCAAATGACTAAGTCTGAGTTACAATGACAATAAATGATTAAGATGACACACAAACTCATTCCAAATATTAATCTCAGAAACTAGAACCCTAATCTTAAACTAGATGTTTTATCAGCTCAAATTCCAGGAAATTACCATGATTGTGCCAATAATCAGTATATGCATCTCTGGAACAACAGTTCCATGCTAATGTTGTTTGTTTGTTTGTTTGTTTGTTTATCTTTGGGCTGAAAGTGAAACAAAATCTACCATGGTTGTTCTCAAAGATATACTTTAATTTTTTTTTCTTTTTTAAAGTTTAAAAAAGATCAGATGTTTTCCATATTATCACTAATTGTGTAAATAGATACATGGAAACAAGGAGTATTAATAGATATGTAGAAACAATGTAATGGCTTCATGTAGTATTAATGTACTAATGGATGTGCCAAGCTATTATTGTCACTCAAATTGATAGAGTATTTTGTCTTTAATGGCTTTGAGAGTTCATCTTCTTGAGCTGTTTCAGAAGTCATGCTGGTATTTTAATATAAGCCCTTCCTGTTGACTCGATGTTTCACAATTAAACGGGAAATGCTCTGTGACTAATGTCTTTAAAAGGTAGTGATCACTATCTTTTTGAATGGAATAAGTTAAAAGTTTGGTGCCTCCGTGCTTGCTCTCTTGCAGTTGTCAAAGTGAGTAGTATTTCATTAGAAAATGTATCTTGATCTATGATATTGAAATACTGTCCTTATACCAGAGGAATGTAGAATTGCAATAATTCTTGAAGTCAATAATCTAGTTTTACTTACTTCATTTATTTATTTATTTTTAAATCATAGCTGTGTACATTAATGCAATCATAGGGTACAATGTGCTGGTTTTATGTACAATTTGAAATACTTTCATCAAACTTGTTACCATAGCCTTCACGGCACTTTCTTAGTTATTGTCTTAAGACATTTATATTCTACACTTAGTAAATTTCACACGTACTCTTGTAAGATGCACCGTAGGTGAGGTCCCACCAATTACCCTATCCTCCAATCTACTTTTTAAGTGAAACAAGTTGCAGAAGTATTGGAAGAAGAGATAGAAATAGAGACAGAAGCAGAAAAAAGTGAAAAAGAGACAGAGAAGTTATTACTAAATTGGTCATATGGTTTAATATTCTAGTGTCTATCACCTAGAAGTAGATGGAAGTAGATTTAGGATCTTCGTTAAAACCTTTGAATGTGATCACATGTCTTTGAAACTTTCTACCAAATAACATTCATGCATGTCTCTGTGACATCTTCCCATGCCACAGTGATGTTCCAGATAGTGTTTTGAATGTTAAAACCTTTCCAAAATGATTTCCATCCTAAATCTACTCTGTCAAATGTGTCAGTATATTTATTTTTCTTGTTTTAACCCTATCAGCTATAAAGACATATTTGTTAAACTCAATGTATTATCATCTATAATAGAATAGTATGCTCTCTCTGTTTCACTTCGCCTCTCTGTCTCTCTCTCTCTCAATTGAGATTCATTTTCCAAAGAAAAATCATGTCTATTTCAGAAGGAACAATCAACATCGCAGCTTGTTTTATAAAACCAAAATTACTTTAAAAATTCTGTTCAATTACCAGCTATGTTAATATTTGAAAATATGAATAATCAAATATTTATATTTGTGTGTATTTATACACAGCTTGAAGTAACACTCAGGTAAACTACACCTAAGTTTGATAATGTAAATTGGATACATATGAATGATATAAAGTTTCCAAAACTTAGAACTGAAAACTTTTGGAAATAATTCTCTCTAAACAAAGCATCTTGACTTTTAATAATTTTTCTCATGAAACTATCAAGTTTAAAAAGTATTATGGTCTATATATTGGTTTTATATTAGTATTGAGTACATTGGATACTTTTTCCCCCTCATTCTGGATATACTTCAGTAAGAAGAATGCATTCTAACTCCATCTAGGTAACTACAAAGATGTAATGTCTCCATCTTTTCTTATGGCTAAATAGTATACTATGGTCTAAACACCACAAATTGTTAATGTATCCATAAGTGGATGGGTACTTGGGTTGCTTCCACGTCCACACAAAAGAAAAAACACAAATACAGTCCAGCGAGCGGGAGGGTAGAGGACAAAAGAGGAAGGGGGAGAAGGGAAGGCGATTGGTGGGATGTGCCCAACTTCAGGGCGTTCAGCATGCTCCTGGGTGAAGAGGTCAACTACAACTTGAACTTTACCTTAGAGATGAAAACAATATAACCTAAACATTTGTAGCCTTGTATTAATCTGAAATTTAAAAAAATAAAAACTATTGTCTGGATATTTAACATAACCATTGACATTCTCTTTAACACATAACACGTTTGTTTTTTGGTTTTTTTTAATTTAACTTTTTAGAACACTGGAAACAAAATCATTTACCCTAAAACATGCAAAAGTTAAAATTAACATTATTATAATGTTAATAAACAAAGATGATTAAAACATTCCTTGCGCTCATTATAAGCACCTCCATCTTTTTGCACTGCCAATTCAGAGCTATCTCTATTGTTGATCACTGTGGCATTTATTCTTCCCAAGAATTTAAGCTTTTAGTTTAGTTTTCAATGCCGAGTGTTGAATGAGACCTTCCCCTGCCCACCCTACCTTCAGGTGCTGGGGACTCAGAGATAAAAAGTAAAGCTGTGTTCTTAGGGACTTTAACATCTGGCTGAGGAAGCCAACAAGGAAACTACTAACTTACTAGTGCAAACACTAGTCACTAAGTCAACAATGCATTTATAGAAAACACTCTAAAAATATGCTCTAGAGTTTAGAAGTAATAAGTTCTGACTTTTTCACATGTTTACCCTGAGGAATGACCCAGTCAGGAAAGAGAATTGATATTAGGTCAACAGGAAAATTTAATATTCAAAACTGTTTAAGAAGGTGTTGAAAAAGCTGATAGGATAAAAGGGATCAATGGGGCAACAAAAACATTGGTTTCATCAGGAATCCATTATCATTCTTAAAGCTTAGAAGACAAAAATAGAAGGTGGAGTTATCAGGGCTGAGTAGCTGGAGCCACTTGGCATCAATAGGAAAGAAAAGACTGTTGGGTGGGCAGTGGACCCACTGAAGGTACGCAGAGCCATTCCTGAAGATACCATACCTGGCATAGAAAAGGAAGAGAAAGGTGCTGGCCTTTTATTGCCATGTCTCACACTCCAAACTCCTGCAAGAGTCTCCCACTGTTCAGAACTAATTGACACTCAGTTGGCGAGGACATCTCAAAGTACTCTCTGTCTATAGGACAAAGTACAAGAAGATAGCAGAGAGCAGGTGGAAATATGACTATGCCTGTGTAAGTAAATTATTAGACCTCTTAATTCTGATAAAGTCATCCGATGGGTCTTGGCGCACGGACCACAGTGGTTACGGCACCAGCCACATGCACTGAGAGGGTGGCGGGTTTGAACCTGGCCCGGGCCAGCTAAACAACAATGACAACTGCAAAAAAAAAAATAGCCAGATGTTGTGGTGGGCATCTGTAGTCCCAGCTATTTGGGAGGTTGAGGCAAGAGAATCACTTAAGCCCAAGAGTTGGAGGTTGCTGTGAGCTGTGATGCCGTAGCACTCTACCAAGGGCAACATAATGAAACTTAAAAAAAAAAAAAAAGGCATCAAATGGCTTTCTATGACATGTTCTCTAAAACATAAACCACTTAGGCTTGGCCCCTGTGGCTCAATCGGCTAAGGCGCCAGCCATGTACACCTAAGGTGGTGGGTTCAAATCCCCAGCCCGGGCCCGCCAAACAACAATGATGGCTGCAACCAAAAAATGGCGGGGCGTTGTGGCAGGCGCCTGTGGTCCCAGCTACTTGGGAGGCGGAGGCAGGAGACTCGCTTGAGCCCAGGAGTTGGAGGTTGCTGTGAGCTGTGATGCCATAGTACTCTACCCAGGGGGATAGCTTGAGGCTCCGTCTCAAAAAAAAAAAAAAA
>CAUYQV010024136.1:0-10423 GCA_963574575.1 Galagoides demidoff | reverse complement strand
GGTCCCAGCTACTTGGGAGGCGGAGGCAGGAGACTCGCTTGAGCCCAGGAGTTGGAGGTTGCTATGAGCTGTGATGCCATGGCACTCTACCCAGGGGGATAGCTTGAGGCTCCGTCTCAAAAAAAAAAAAAAAAAAGAACTGGTGGATGGGGTTGGGGGTGACACTAATTTCCTGTGTGACTTGAGTTGCCTCCCACCCTGGAGCTTAGTTTCCCATCTCTAGGTGGTGGATGCCTTACCAAGATGGAGGTGACAATAGGAGTCTTTATGATCCACCACAGTGGGGACTCGATGGTTTCCCAGCATCTAGTGAGTGTGGTGGGAGAGAGTGAGACAGGTTGTCCTCGGCAGAGGCATCAGTCCTCTCATTTGTCCCCTGTCTCTGCCTCTAAGCCCTTTAGAAACCATGGGTCCAGAGTTTTTTGCTCCTCAGGCCCTTCTTCAGCCTCCCCCTCTGGGCCAAGTGCTATGGTTTGTCTACCTCCTGAGCCTGGGTGGCGTCATCAACCCACACAGGAGATCTGTCTCAGTGATGGCAACCAGGGGAGGGGCAGGGCAACAGCTTACCCATCATCCTCGAAATGGTTCTTGACAATGGTCCACACCATGATGAATGTGCTGGGGACCCCTGTCAGGGTCAGGGGAGAGAGAGAGAGGAGGATATAGGAAGCAAGGGGAGAGGGCATGAGGGGGAGATTTAGAAGGAAAAATCATAAAGGAGGAGGGAGAAAGAATGGGATGGATTTTCATGGCTGCCATCTATGGTTGCCTAGATTATTCACTGTGCAAAGATGTTCCACATACACCTGAGTGCTGTGTCCACTTAGAGGGACAGTCTGTTTCTAATTTTGATGGAGGAACCTTATTGATTAGCAGTTATCTGTGAGTTTCAGGGGCTGAAGAGGAAATGGAAGGACCTTCACAGAATTTGTCCCATAGCCCTGAGTGCAGCTGCCTGAGGGCACCTCCCTAGGCTCAGACATTTGGGGGACTTTTCTCAACCCTTGGCCAAGGTCCTTGTATACAGGCAGGACCTTCAGCCTAGCAAGATCTAAGACTGCAGGCTGGATTGGCACCTCCCCCCTAGTGAGCTTCCCAGGCCATGTTCCCTCTGTCCCCAGCCTGGGAGCCCTCCCTGGTACCATACCCCAGCCGATGACTATGTACCCCCAGAAGTACTTCCGTTCGGAGAAGAAGGAGATGGCAAGCAGTGTGTGGAGGTAGAGGCCCTCGACCAGCAGCCAGAAGAAGTTGGCCATGACACAGTAATGGAAGAAGACCACGGCTGCCTTACAGCCCACCTGCAGGGGGAAAAGCAAAGAGGAGGCTCACTGGGGCTAGAAGGGGTCTTTGACTGCTCCTACCCCTTTCTGGGGTGACAAACCCAGTTATAGTACAGCCAACTTAATTTCCTTGTTGTTTTGCATTATCCCCTTAAAAATGTACTCATTGGTTTTCTCATTATCCCTGATTTGGGATAAGCTGGTGATTTTAACTATCTAGGCACCAGTTCATCATTTATCCATCTTCCCATCTCTCTCTGTATATCTACCCATCTACCTGTGCAATCATCCACCCACCTACCCATTTATCCATTTATTTACCATCAATGCACTGGACATCCACTACTAACTACCCATCCATCCATCTTCCATCCATGCATCTATCCCTCATCTATTCATTTTCACCCATCTATCAATCCTTACATCCATTCACCTATCTCTCCATTCATCTACCAATGTTCTCAGTCAGCCATCTACCCATCCATCCATGCACCCACATATCAGTCCATTCATGCATTCATCTACCTATCCCCCCACCCACCCCTCTGTCCAATATTCCTTGCTTTACCTTCTATCCTTCTGTCTGTTCAGCTATTCATGCATTTATTTACTTTGCTATCCACCAGTCTGCCCACTCACTCACACCCCCACTCATTCATCTTATTCCAATTAGGTTAGAAGGCAGCTGGAAGAAGTATGAGGAAAAATTCTTGCTCCAGTTTGCAAAAGTCTGCTGAATGTGCGGGGGTGTGGGCTCTGGACTAGTGAATGGAGGGAGCCCAGGTAGAAGTGTGGAGCAGAGACTGGGTCTGAGAAGAGGGTAGCGAGGGGAGAGTAGAAGTGGAGAAAAGAAAAGAGGAGGGGTGGCCATTCCTCCTGGGGCTCAGGAATGAGTAGGGCAGTTGTGGGGCTTTAGATGACCCACAAGGCATGATTGGAAGGTCTCTAGGCCCTCTGTCCTTTCCCAGAAACAGTCTCCCATTTCAGATCAAGCCTAGATGTCTGTGAGCCAGGGCTTAAAGCCACCTTCCTCCAGGAAGCCTTCTGGCTTCCACATCACCCTGTATCCAGAACTCTGGTTCCCACCCTTCCTTCCTATACCCTTGGCTTGGAGACATCCTCAGAGACATCCTTCCCTCCCCCACCTTCCCTCCCTGTGGGTAGAAAGTCGATCCTCAGGCCATGCTTCAGTCCTTCCAGCTATAGGAGTGTTTGTTTCCCTGACCTTCCTCCTATATGCTTTGTAAGAATAACTAAGCTCTTTAGGAGGGCGGTTATCTATGCTGTCACCTTGCCTTAGAAAAGCTTTACAGAGGGCAGCACCTGTAGCTCAGCGGGTAGGGTGCTGGCCACATACACTGAGGCTGGTGGGTTCGAGCCCAGCCTGGGCCTGCTAAACAGCAATGACAACTGCAACCCAAAAAATAGCTGGGTGTTGTGGCAGGCACCTGTAGTCCCAACTACTCAGGAGGCTAAGGCAAGAGAATTGCTTAAGCCCAAGTGTTTGAGGTTGTTGTGAGCTGTGATGTCACAGCACTCTACCGAGGGTAACATAGGGAGACTCTGTCTCAAAAAAAAAAAAAAGCCTTATAGAACATAGTGAATTCAGAAGACAGTCTTCAAAATTTCCTTAACAAATGCACAGGAGGCTACAAGCTGTGCAGTAACCCCCAGATCCTGGGATGGATCCTCTGAGGAGCTCTGGGGCTGGCCATGGTCATTCTCCTGGTTTTTTTTCTCCCCCTTGTTGAGATGCCTAAGATTCCACTATCATGGTTCCCCTCTTTGGGGAGAAGGTACTGCTGAGCCTTATAAAGTGGGATCACTCATGAAGCAATAAGTCATTGACCACAAGGAATGGGTGGGAGCTAGGGCCAAGCTCTCAGTCTTAGCTCAGGGGCACTCAGCAAGGGGCCCTTAGCTCAGAATCACTTGAAGGTGGACCCTTAGTGACTAGAGATCAGAATCCTTAGATTCTTCCTCAACTTTCCTTCCCAAGGAAGGCCCAGAAATGGCCTAATGTCAGGGGCTGGACAGAAGAGGAGGACTGCAGGTGTGTGAACCCACTCCTGATGACAAGGAGAAGTCTGGGGCACAGTGTGAAGGGTGGCATGGTGAGCAGAGCCTTGGGTATATAGATGGCAAAGAGCAGAGTCAGAAGGCCTTGGACTTCTTGCACGGGGAAACTGAAGAAGTTCCCTAAGGCCACACAGGAAGTTAGCAGCTGGGGTGGGACAGAGGTCTGGGCTGTGGCTGTGAAGTGTCCCATTTCCATCTGCTTTTCTCATTGGCAGGAGCCGGTCTAGGAGCTCTTAGATGGCTGAGCAACATCTGCTGTAGCTGGGAAGGGAGTGAGATTTGAGAGGCTGCCATGTGGGGCTAGATGGGGGTTTGTCCATCTTGGATTGAGAGAGAAAGAGTGGGGGAGGGGAGGGAAGAGAGAGAGGACAGGCAGGAGGAAAAGAGGAGATTTAGGTGATTAAAGATGAAGGTGAGACTGGGGAAGGTGGGCCAGAGCAGAGGTCCTTACCAAACCCTCAGAGCACTGGTCCAATTCGCTGCTGTTGTCGAGGGCCAAGTCTTTGATGAAGACAGAGGCAGCTCTCAAGATGAAGGATATGAAGAGGTTCAGGTGGATGTAGTTCCGTGTGCAGTGGAGCTTCCTGCATGGGATGGGCAGATCTGGGAGGCTGAAGGGCCTTATACCTCCAACTCAGTCCACATCATCCTATGTTCGCAGCAAGTAGGTGCTGGGGAGCAGAGTGCAGGCCCTATCTTGAAGGGGGCCCCATCCTGAACTGTGGGCTGTGTCCAGGTACCCCATCCTCCTGTGCAGCTGAGCCTCTAAGTGCCTCCACCTTAAGTGTGGCCCTGCTCCAGAAACCTCATTTCAGGGTGCAGGCCCTGCCTTCTGGTCCCTATCCCCAGGCACAGGGCCATCCTATGGGGACCAGGCTGGAACAGATAGAATACCTTGTCCACCTGCTATCTCTATTGGAGGCTGGGCTGGCACAGGGGCTTGGGCAAGGATTGCATTCTATCCAGGGCTGTGTGGGTGACAGTGGAGGGGGCAGGACACACCTGGGCCAGTCTAGGTCTCACCATGGGAGTGACACTTGCAGGTCTGCTTTGAGCCCCATTGTTTGGGCCAGACCTTACCTGAACAGGCTCAGTATAGCTGTGGCAACTAGAAGGGTAGCAAGGGACAGGCTGTAGCCAATAGTGTAGCCGGTCTTCACAGAACTGTAGAACATTATCTGTTGCTGCTGGAGGAAGATGAGGAAGGATTTGGAGTAAGAGAGTTTGGGAGGTGACCCAGGGGTTATTGGCAGGAGTGCCCTGCCTTGGCAGCTAAGGAGGCTAAGGTCTGGGGCTCCTAAGAGCAGTTGAGGGGCACCCTTCAATTCCCTGACCCCAAACACTCCAGTTTCCAGGGAAAAGGATAAGACTGCCTCTCAGGGTGGGGAGGGGCTGCATTTACTTTTTCCTTCCTGATTCACCAGGGATAAGTCAATAGAGAAAAGAGTGAAGACCTCATACATTTTATTTATTCATTTGTTTCTTATTCAGCTATGTGTTCGATACCACTTCTGTGCCAGCTCTGGGCTCAGCACCCTAGAGGACCTCCACATGAGGTCCTCTCTCTGGAGGCACACAGGGAATGCAGAATGTTACAGACACTGGACCTAATTTCCCATTTTGGGCTCTCAGGGGCTGGGGTCAGCAAGATCAGGGCAAAGTGGCCTTTCTAGGGGAACAAAGCTGGGACCCAAAGTCTTCCTGCTTGGTCCCTCTCCTGATGCCCTCCACATGGATGCAGGGAGAGAGCAATTGTCACTGTGAAGCCCCTCCTTCTTTTCCACCTCTCATACCCTCCCTGAGCACAAGCAAGTGATTAGGGGCGATTTAGGAGAATTAGGGGATGAGGCCTCAGTGGGCTTCAAAGGCTCTAAGAAGTTGCTGCTCCCTTAGGAGGAATGAAAGCCCTGTCTGGGAAGGGTGGCTGAGGGTGAGGCAGATGTCATCACAGACAGACACATATGTGTTTATATCTCAAAGCAGTGTGGTATGGAGCTAGGGACTCCTAGCCAAGGACCCCAATTCTACTCCAGCCTCCCCATCAATATCCCTACTTGGCTCCCCATGCCCCTGCAGAGAACACTTGTGCTTTATCTACTGCACAGCCAGAGCTCTGTCCTAGGACTGAGGACAACAGGTCCTGTTCCTGTCCCTATCCCCAACTGGCTTTTGGGTATCCAAGGCTGGCTCCTTCCAGGACATGTACCTCAGCTTCTAGATGTGACAGGGTGATGGTATCTGCCTGCTAGGCCACCTCCAGGGCTGGAGGCAAGCCTCCTGCAAGGCAGTGGGGGACCCAGCCTGAGGCTGCTGCTTCAGTTTGCGCTGCCCTGGGGACCACCTCCTGTACGTCATCCTAGTGAAAGCCTGCTCCCACTCCCTGCCAGGGCAGCGGTGGGATGAGTCCCCAGAAAGGAGGGGGCTGAAGGAGAGAGACCCCAGCAGGCTTGGGTCCCACACAGGCAGCAGCATTCTGTGGGCAAGGGTGAAATGCACCTGGGTAGGGGTGGGGTAGGGATGCACTGAGGCCCACCTCATGTAAACTCGACGCGTTCTCATCTGGGCCACAGGCGGTGGAGTAAGGGCTGGGCTCCAGGGGCGTCCAGCCTTCATCAGTACAGTTGCGGCTCACCTTGCGGTCTGGGTGGAGGGCTGGGACAGGGAGGAGGGAGGCTAAAGCCAGGAGTAGCCACAGGGGACTGGCTGTCTCTATGGTTGGCACAGGGCAGAGAACTCAGCCCTACTCCCCTCAAGCCTGGTGCTGTCAGGCTCCAGATGCCTGGACCCAGACACCCAGGTCACCATAGGGGTACCTGGGGCAGGGAGAAGCCCCTGCAGAGATGCTGAGGGCCCTACTGCACAGAAACCAGCATAGGAAGAGACATTCCTGGGCTCAATCCTACTACCCCTGTCATGGTCTGAACCAGACCCCAGGTACAACATAAATTCTAATCCTGTCACAGGCTCTGCCTGGATCCTTGTCACAGAATGATCCCCAACCCTTGCCATGAGCTGAATGCTGACCCCTGTTGCAGGGCCACAGCTGAGGTTGGGGCACGTGCCTGCCTGGGGCCTTTGAGGCTGGGCTTGCCTAACATAACTGGTGGAGCTCAGATGTGCAGCTGGGGAGGCACCAAAGGTGTGGGTGTAGGGTGGGGGTGGGAGGACACCTGGTAAGGGTGAGATCTGAAATCCTTGTACATGGAGAAGCAAGGAGTTTGTAGCAGGGGCACCTGCCTGGGCAAAGTGTGTGAGCAGGGGATCAAGCAGCACTGCAGTGCAGGAGTTTTGGGTAGACGCAAGTCGAGGCTGGGGCAGTGGAGCAGCTGCACTCTCCTCTATTCCTGGGAAGCTCAAGGCTGCAGCAAAGGGACAGGACCACTTAAGGGGGCATGTAAAGTGAGGTACCACTGAGGCTCCCCACAATCTCCAGCCCTGGGAAGGTGTCCTCTCCCCTGAGAGAGAGAAGGGTTGAATAGGCAAGAAGTGAGACAGAGAAGAATCCCCCCCTTAGTACTCATTCGTCACCAGCACCATCACCACCACCGTCACTGTCAGCAACACCACTATCATCAGCTTCATCGTGACAATTTCTGAGAACTTTTCACGTGTCAGAGAACTTTAGACACATCCTACTTAATTGCCTCAACCATCCAACAAAGAATTTCTGTTCATTTCACCTAGTTGAGAAGTAGAGATCCCAAGAGGTGTGTCTCTTTGCCCTGGGCTACACTGAGTGGACAGGGTAGAGTTGGTCGGGTCTCTTGAGTCTTCCCAGGTAAGTGTGGCACTAGCCTGCACTGAGATGACCTGGGGATTTATTTCAGAGTCCAGGGGCAGAGGTGGAGGAGGGGTCAAATTGTCCTATGAGTGGTCACAGGGTGCATGTGTTTGATAGTCCCAAGCTTTGCTGCGTGCTGGAAATATACCAGATGATTCCATATTCACCGTTTCTGTAAATCCTCCTGGCAACCCTTTGAAAGCCATCTTTTACTTTACTTTATGGATGAGGACCTAAGGGCTGGCTTGGGCTACAGGAGGGGCAAAAAAGCAGCCTAGGGATGATGGGTCTATTTCTATTGCATGGCCCAGGGAAGGCAGGAAGGTCTTTGCTGAGAAAGTGGCATTGGCCTGGGCCAGTTTCCTGCCTTGGCAGCCCCCTTTCTGCCCTGAGTTCCAACCACACTGCTGCAAGAAGCTCCCGGGAGAGGTGAAAGGTCTTCAACAGCCCTCACCCAGCCCACTCAACTTCCTGATGTTGCAGCCTGAGGTGGGCCTGGCTTTGGAGGCTTCAGTCCAGCTCCTCTTCAAACAGCAGGATCCCCAACCTGGGCCCGCCAAACACCAATGATGGCTGCAACCAAAAAATGGCGGGGTGCTGTGGCAGGCGCCTGTGGTCCCAGCTACTTGGAAGGCGGAGGCAGGAGACTCGCTTGAGCCCAGGAGTTGGAGGTTGCTATGAGCTGTGACACCATGGCACTCTACCCAGGGGGATAGCTTGAGGCTCCGTCTCAACAAAAACAAAAAAACAAAAAAACAAACTGCAGGTATGGCCCCATCCTTGGTTCTGAGGAGCTCATCATAGGCTCTAATGCCACGGCTCCCACCCAGGATCTGATTCTTTTGGGGACTTACCCTCACCAGGCTTAGATGAGTAGAAAAGAGTGATAAGGCCCAAATCACCCAGCCTTGAAGCTGGGCCTCTAAAGCTCTGGGCTTCCTATTTACCAGAGTGACCAGGGCTTCATGAGACCAAGCCCAGGGACAAGGAGCTCCTGGTATCATGAATTGTGCTAGCAGGGCCAGGTGACTCATCAGCATCTACACAATCTACATGGCAGCTTCACGTTTGTGTGTGTGTGTGTGTGTGGTAGTGGGTAAACATGACTGTGTTAAGGTGAGGGATCAGGAGTTCCACTAAAAGCTGGGGATCCCAAGGCTAAGAGAAGCTAGGTGACTTGTTGGTCACATAGCAAGGAAGCAGCAGGCCAGGGGCTCCAGACCTTCCCTGGCTCCCAGCAATGGCCAAAAGGGCATCCTGTCCCTTGGAGCCCTGGCTACCATCACTGGTGGGGCAGGGGAGGGGATAATGGGTCATCTTCAGAGCTAAATGGCCCCTTTGAATAGCTCTCAGACTGTGCTCAGGTCTCAAAGTGATCTTCCCTCAAGGAGATCTCAAAGGCAGTCACCATGGGATCCTGAGAAGCAGCCAGGCTGGGAACTGGTAGGCCCTGTGTCTGTGAGGGAGATATGGAGTGCAGGAGGGAGGTGACAAGACACTTTAACCCTGTACCAGAAGGATACCTCCATTTTCCCAGGCTCCTTCCACTCACGTGTTTCAAAGAACAGTCACAGCCCTTGCTCCTCCCTGGGGTTCTACATCTTCTGAGAAGTATCACTCAATACTAGAGCCAGAAATTGGGGGATGGATGATTTTCTCCCCACTTCCTTTCCCTGTTCCCCATCTGTCACTAGTTCTGTCTCAGCCTCTCTTCCCTTAACACCGCCACCATTTTTTCTCCCTTCTGTTTTTGTTTGTTTCTTTTTGAGTCAAAGTCTTCCTCTGTTATGCTGGGTAGAGTACAGTGGCATCATCATAGCTCACTGCAGCCTCAAACTCCTGGACTTTAATGATCCTCCTGTCTCAGCCTCCCAAGTAGTTGAGACCTCAGGTTTGTGTCTATTTTTAGAAGACATAAGGTCTCACTCTTGCTCAGGCTGGCCTCAAACTCTGAGCTTAAGCAATCCAGCTACCCTATCCCTCCAGAGTGCTGTGCCAGGATAACAGGTGTGAGCCACTACACCTGACCATATCTCCTCTGTATTAGATAGAAGCCTCTGGATGGTCCTGCTTTTCTACCCACGCCCCAACCGGCTTTCCTCCCTAAAACAGCTGGGAGGATTGTTCTAGCACCCAGACCTGACCACCAAGCTCTCCTGCCAAAATTCCTCCCGTGTGTCCCATCCCAGCCAGCAAGGGCAAACTTCTTGCCCTTGGTACCGAGATGTCCTTGTTTGGGACATCATGACACAGGTGGTAGAGAGAGGTGTCCCATAGACTCCACAGACACGGTGATCATAGGTGTCTACTGAGTTTTCTCAACCAAAATAGCCATTCCATTTTTTATTCTAAAAGAAGTCTCTTTATACACTCTTCACTGCAGGTATGAGTAATAGAAAAAAAAAGTCTGTTTAACTATTTGATGGTAAAGACCCCACAGGTGGAAGATATGCAGACTATATGTTAAAGAAGTAAGCCACCATGAATTCTTTGGTGCCTTCACCAGCAATCCTTGCCACCTCCTGCAGCTGTTTTATGCATCTGAGTACATGGCTTCGTCCTAACCCCTCACAATTTTTATCCTCTATTAGTTTTCTTCAGCTTTCCCTGTAGAAGCAGGTCTCTTCCTTGGGGAATACTCCTCCCCCAGTCCTGTATCCAAAGATGTGGGAATTGGGGTGGGGAACATCTTACCCTACACTCACAAACTTCTCTCTTTGGAATTTAAGGTCAGTGGTTCACACCTTCTTCATCTAGTTGCCCAGGAAAGCACCCTTTTGTCTCTACATATTCAACCCCTAATCAGTCTCCTATTTCTCTCCACCATTTGCAAAGACTAGGTCCATCATGTATAGCTGTGCATGTTCACTACACAAGGACATCTGGCTGATGGGCATGGGGGCTAAAATTGACTTCATATTCAGCTTGCCACTGTGTGGGCTCTAGTGAGAGGTGATTCCACCTGAGTGAGGAGGGACTGACTTTTCTTGTCTGCACAAAGGCACCATATGGACCCCATTGTTGCTGGCAGCCTCAGGGTTAGCCAGACAGTGGGCTGGAGTCCAGGTTCTCAAGTGAAGGCGCTGCCTTGACACATTCCAGCAGGGACAGAAGGAAGAACTGTGGGGAGGAATGCAATTAGCTGAGTATGAGGGAGGAAAGCAATTAGCAGGTGCTTCCAGAGATCTAAGAGAAGGCTGGCTTCCAGGCTCTGCTGATGGTTTGCACTGTGTGGCTGCTGGAGGAACTCCCCTCTGACCTGCCCAGGCACTGGGTGCCC
>CAUYQV010024124.1:0-49176 GCA_963574575.1 Galagoides demidoff | reverse complement strand
CCATGGCATCACAGCTCATAGCAACCTCCAACTCCTGGGCTCAAGTGAGTCTCCTGCCTCTGCCTCCCAAGTAGCTGGGACCACAGGCGCCCGCCACAACGCCTGGCCATTTTTTTGGTTGCAGCCATCATTGTTGTTTGGCGGGCCTGGGCTGGGGATTCGAACCCGCCACCTTAGGTGTACGTGCCTGGCGCCTTAGCCGATTGACCCACAGGCACTGAGCCTCATCATTTGATTCTTATGTAGCTTTACAAAGTAGGTTTGATGCCAATCCCTATTTTCCAGAACCCAGAAATTAAGACACAGAGGAGTTTAGTGAATTGCCCAATGCCACACAGCTAGTAAATGTTGGACCCAGAGCTCCTGAATCTTTCTCCCTAAGTCTGAAGTCTTTTCAAGGCTCTGAGGAGACTGTTGTGCAGGGTAGGTACATTCTTGAGTTCTTGGAGGGCCTATGTTGGGGGCGGGAGCAGACAAATGTATAAATAAAGGACCAAGATAATTATAAGGTGTGATAAATGAAGAAAATAAGGAGATATAAACAAAGAGTAACTAGGAGCTGGGGGAAGGGATGTACTTTGGCTGGGGAAGTGAGGTCAGGCCTGTCTAAGGAGGTAGTATTTGCACTGACACTTGAATGATGAGGAGCTCAGCATGAGAGGATCTATATCAGTGGATTTTGCTGGAATCCCTTAAGGAGCTTTACTGATGCCTGCACCCACCCCCAGAGATTCTGATGGGATTGGCATATGGTTTGGCCCAGGTATTGGACTTAAACACTCCCCAGGAGATTGCAGTGTGCAACTAGAATGGAGAATCACTGATCTAGAGGAAGAGTTCCAGGCTCAGGTAACAGTAAATGCAAGGGCTCTGGAGCAGGAATGAGACTGCCATGTGTTCTAGAAATAGAAAAGAGGGCAAGGGTGGCAAATGGCTCCTGAGGGAAAATATCTGTAGGTAAAATGTGGAGATAATGTTAAGAAGCAGAACAAACACAGGTGAGCAGCAATGTCTCTAGAAAATTAAGGAGATGATTTACCTGTTGGTCAGAGAGGAGCTGGAGAAAAAGTAAGTTGGCCAGAAGTTGGGGGCTTTAAAAGCTCAGCTAAGAGGCTGAAATTTGCCTAAACTCTTCTGGAATTTAGTAAATCTTAAGCAGCTTATCTCTCCTAAAGGTGACATGTTTTTGAAATTTGCCCTTTGCTTTTCAGCTTCTCTGCCCCAAACTGTCAATTTCAAAAGTGATACTGCTTTAGGAAAAAAAAAAAGATGAAGAAGGGGCTACAGCTTCTGAGTAAAGTGCACAACATATACACATACTATGAGGTTTTCATACATCTACACTCATCCACTATATCCATATGCACAAGGGTGATCACTGCAATACTGTCTATAAATCAAGAATATATTGCATGACCAGCATTAGGAGGAGGATGAACTAACTTGTACTGCTTTTATACTATGCGGTGATGTGCAGGCATTGAAAAGACAGATCTGTAGTTACTCATGGGTAAAACTTTTCAAGATATACTGTTAAGGGTAAGATCAACCTGTAGAGTCAAAGCCATGAAGATTTTATTTTCATTTGTGGGGAAAAGAGGAAGGCAGGGTCGAGAAGAGAAACTGTACCCCTAACCTGTTACATTTTTGAGCATTAAGGAAAAATCTAGAAATAAAGATAACAAAATAAATTAGCACTGAGGACTGGGAAAAGAAGGTGAGAAAGTAATTTGCTACCTTATATACTTTTCCTTGAATATTGTTTACGGATTAATTTTTGGAAATAAAACATTTTATAAGGGGGCTCTGTAGAATTACCTAAAAATAATGTTACATAAAGCAAAGAGCTGCTGTTAAAGTTTTAGTATTTTTCTTTTTCTTTTTTTTTAGAGACAGAGCCTCAAGTTGTCCCCCTGGGTAGAGTGCTGTGGCATCACAACTCACAGCAACCTCCAACTCCTGGGCTCGAGCAAGTCTCCTGCTTCTGCCTCCCAAGTAGCTGGGACCACAGGCGCCCACCACAACACCTGGCTATTTTTTTTGGTTGCAGCCATCATTGTTGTTTGGTGGGCCCAGGCTGAATTCGAACTCGCCACCTTAGGTGTATGTGGCTGGCACCTTAGCCACTTGAGCCACAGGGGCTGAGCCAAAGTTTTAGTATTTTTCAAGGTATCCGAACATGTCTTACAATAAAAAAGATAATTATTAATAATACCAGATGTAAAAATGGTTCAAAGCTGTCTTGGGTGAAGCAGAGGGGTCTGTACCCTCATAGGAAATCAGTAGTCAGTGCCTGAAGAGCATGAGTCAGGAAATGGCCATGAGAATGAGGTGGGAATCACTGCAGAAACCTGCCACCTTGGCCAGTGGCATGGCATGGGAAGAAGACAGTTGCTTTTCATAATAAACCCATCTTCACTATTTGATCTTAGAACTATACTCCTGTTTGGTTGTGATTAAACTTTTTTTTTTTTTAAATAAAGCTAGCATTAACTTTCATTTGCAGGAGAGTTATACAATGGCATTGTACAGCAGTGAAAAGGAATAAACAAGAGCCACATGGATCAAACCCAGATAAATCTTAGAACATGGATAAATCTTCCACTGTTATATTGGGTGAGGAAAGCTCTGCATAGTACCATTTATATAAAGTCTAAGAACATACAACGTTACATACACTGTTTTGTGCAATTTGAGAACAAAAGCATGCCAGGATATTGGTTACTTTGGGGTGAGGGTACAGGTGGGAGCAGAAGGAGATCCAGGAAGAGTAACTCAGGGGCTGCTACAGTCTCTGAGATGCTTCCCGTTTGGAAATGTGCATGGACTGATTCCTGCCCCAGCTTCTCAAGGCTAGAGTGAGGGTTTAAAGTGCTAATAGATGTTAAGCTCTTCACAGGAGTATCCTGCAGGACGCCAGCCCTAAATCCTAAGAGTTAGCTAATTATTATTAGAATCCTGAAGGCTGGGCAGAGTTTCTGCACATCTAAGATCCATCCTTACCAGACCTCCTCAAAGGCCAGTCCTTTGCTAAGTTTTCCCTGATTTCTGCTGGCTCCATGGGACCTCTGCTGTGACATCTGACACTCATAACTGCTCCTACTTCTTCCATTCTGTGGACTGGGAGGGAGGACATCACCCTGACTCCACCAGTGGGCACTTAATCTCAATTTAGACAATGAGCAACCATTTTCTGGCCACAGTACTTGAGCCAAGTTTAGGCATCTGCATTAAGGATGGGAGGTCTGGGCCAGAGTGCTGGGGACAGTGTTCAACTGTATTTGGGACACAGGGAGACAGGACACAGCCACTGACTGGGTGTGTGGGACACATGAGAGGGGGGTCAGCCTTCCAGCCCCCACAGTGGTTTCTGGTTCTGCCAGCTGGGAGAAGGGTTCTTGGAGAAAGGGAATGTCTGGACCAGGAGAAATGCCTAGTTCAGATCTGGGCAAGATGAGTTTGGGGTGCCTGGGGTGAGCCATGAGGAAGGACTTAGAAGACTTGAGGTTGTGAACAGGAAGGTGGACAGGTGGGAGGACCACACAGGCCACCAAGGGCATTTTCTGGAACCCTGAGACCAACTGACTGCCCAGCAGGAAGCCACCCTCCACTCCCATGTCCCCGCTGGAGGAGACACACGGTAGGGGCACACGGCAATACTCAGGAGCCTGGCTCCCATCTGGGTTTGGAAGCCACTGCTAGTACTACCAGGGGTGGAGGATGGAGGGGTGAGGGGCTGGGGGGAGCTCCCTCTGACTGCTCAGGGCGTGACTCCGTCCAGTTCTGGCAGGGACTCAGCCTCTGGGTCCTTCCATGATCTTCACAGACTTGACGTAGCTTTCTAAGGAGACTGCTAGCCTTGGCTCTTGTGAATATTCAGACTAAATGACGGTTGGAGGATAACACATCTGTTATCCTCAACTGTCATTTAGGAAAAGCAGTTCTTGCTTAGGAAGCAGAGCACATGGGACGCCTTATGTGCTACACCATCCCGCCTGCAGGTCTCTGAGCATGCGCATTCCATGGACAAGGCTGTGGGCCGGTCAGGTGGACCTGAGCATGCGTGCCGGGGGCGGGCTGGGCTGGGCTGGGCAGGGCAGTCCGGGCCCCCACCGCTCCCCACTCCCAGTGTCCTTCTTCCTGCTCAGCCTTTCTCTGCGCTGTAGTTGCTTAAAGGATTATTTATGTGCTGATTTAAAAGTACCTGCGAGTGCCTTTTCCCAGGGTGCAGGCTCCCTGTTCAGGGACAGGGATGTGGAGATGGGAGTCCGTCCCCAGGGTGCTCAGTCCTGTTCAGGGTACCGAGAGACATTCACAGTAGACAGAGAGGAATCAAGCGGGGAGCTAGGTAGGGACAGGAGATACTCACTCACTTAAGGTCCCATTGGCTGCTGGGGGCGGGGTAGGGGGTATGGGTAAGAGGCAGTGATGAGCTGGGGGTGGGGTGGGGTGGGGGATACTGGAGAAACGTGTCCCAGGGGACCTCCTAGGAGCTTCTCACATTTTTGCCCCCCTGGAATCCTGAGTTTCTGCCCTGTTTGAACTTGGGTAAGATATCCCAGTACATCTCAAATCTCTGAGGGCAGCTCCCTGAATTGGACTTTTCCTGGCTTCCAGGACTAATTGAATTTATGGCTTGGGAAGCCCCAGCTATGCACCACTGGGTCACCAAGTTTGGAAGTGGTTTGATGGAAAGAGAAGAGGTGGAGGAGGGAGGGGAGGTTGCCTGTGCCCCAGAGGTCAGCCTCAAGCCTACTCTTGATATTTGTCTTATCTGGAAAGTCGACCTTGAATAATGTTTCCCCAGGCAGCAGATTTTTTCTCACTTTCATTCTGAATTAAGATGCGCTCCCTCACCCTGGGGGCTTCTACAGCAGATTATGTTTACAAAGTGATTCACATCCCTGGAAGGAGCAGCAATATTTCATAAAAGAGGGCTCTGGAGTCAGACAAAACTGGGTTCCAATCTTAGCATTATCACCTACTAGCTGTGCTCTTGACTAACCATTTTTAGACATACAGACTTTCTGCATCTAAAAAATGGGCCTAATTAACAGTCCCTTATCCAGATGGTGGTGTGAGTACTTAACAAGAATTTATTACTGACCTGGCATCCAGAAAACCCATAATGAACATAGGCTCTTGTGGTCACCACACTTTTGCTCATGTCAACTTTGAGAATCGGATGTTATGCCCGTTTTACAGATGGGGAAACTGAGGTCACAATACCAATGAACAATGTACCCCAGATAGAGCTAAAGCCTTTGTAATTTTTTGGTCAGGTCCATCTTCTGCCGCAAACAAAATGATTAATGAGAGGCAGTGTGTGGTAATTTAGAGCACTTACCAGCAAATTTTTCCAGAAAAGCACCAGGTAGTACTACATGCGTATTCTAGGCTCTGCAGGCCATCTATCTCAGTTGCAACCACTTGTCACCATCACTGTGGCATGAAAGTGGCCACAGGGTAAATGAATGGTCTTTGCTCCAGTTAAGGCTTTATACATGGACAGAATTTTAATCTTACATGTGGACAGAATTTTAATATCACGTATTTTTCACATGTCATGAAAGCGACTCTTTTAAAAAATTTATTGCAGTAAAAAACATAATCCTCCAATTTTAGGTGTGCAGTGTAGTATTGTTAGCTATAAGCACAGTGTTGTACAGCAAATCTCTAGAACTTTTTCATCTTGCACAACGGGAGCGTTATACTTGTTAAATAGCAACTCCCCCCGGCTTCTCCCTCAGGTCCTGCCGAACATCATTGTTTGACTGGTCTAGATGTTTTAGGTAAGGGGACCCCTGTGGTATTTGTCCTTTGGTGCCTGCCTTATTTGACTTAACAGTGTCCTCAAAGTTCGTCCATGTCGTTTCACATGATAGGGTCTCCCTCTTTTTAAAGGCTGGATAACATCCCAATGTGTGTGCGTGTATACCACAGGAAAATTACTCTTCTTTTGATTTTTTCAAACTAGTTGAAGCAAAAAACATTCTTAACTTGAGGGTCACACAAAGAGTTGGCCAGCCAGACGTGGCCCATGGGCTGTAGTTGGGACTTTAAAGCCAAACAGCTTCCAATGGGTTCGAAGTCTGTCTTCACCCTTTCACTAGCTACGTGACCTGGTTAAGTTACTTGACCTCGTTGGGCCTCAGTTTTCTCATCTGCCAGTTGGGAATAGGAAGAGTATATATCCCACAGGCCTTGATGATGAATGCATGGATTCACTTACGAAAAGTGATTCGAACAGTGTCTGGCACGTAATATGTCTAAGTAAGTGTTAGTCATTATTCCTCAAGAACCACATGCTTGCACTTTCCGTGGGAAAATTAAAACAGTACAAACCACTTGGCAGTCCCCTTTGATTACCTCTCACCCCCGCCAAACCTCAGCCCCTACTGAGAAGTGTCTTTCCCAGTGGTGTTGTGTTATGTAGGTTATAGGATTGCTTTATGTAGCTTTTTACACTAACTGTATCATGCTGTACAAATTCATTCATTCAATGGACAACTATAGCAGGGACGAAACAAATGGACCTTCCTGCCTTGGTGGGGCTTGGCTTCTTTTGAGAGACAATGAACACAGGAGTCAGTAATATACATTGAGTGATAGATGGTCATCAGTTGGGGGAAAGCTGTGTAGGGGCCCCAGAAGGCAACAGTGTGATGCCATTTGATAAAGGACCTGAGAAGTTCCGCAACTTGCTCTTCCCAATCGGCCTTCTGATGCCTCTTCCCACAGATCAGCCTTATCTTTCCCTGGGGTCCTCTGGGGTAGGCTTCATGCTCACTAGTCATTTCTCCCATCTGTGGACTCTGTTGATTTTTTTCAGTAACAAAACAAGCTGCAATCAAGTACTCGGTTGCACCGTGTCCTGCACACACAAGTGGCTCTCCAGATAGGGAGAGGTGGATATGCTGGGTTGGGGGGGTGCATCTGAATTCTGCTAGTTTGTCCCCAGACTGGCTGTGTAAACTGTCATCTCTCCAAAGCCTCCCAACACCCAGAACTTTTGCTACCAGCTGCCTGGAAACTTCTGTGGGTGACTCAACTCTAAGTCATCTCTATTTTCCTTCCTGCTAACAACTGTCTTGCCTTCTCCAACCTTCTTCAGCCATTACCATTTGTTCAACATCACTTTTTTTTTTCCATCATTGCTGCTTCTCTTTCCACCTGTGACCTCAGGCCCCCTTTCATGGCATCTGCTCACTTTGCATTAATAACTTGGGACAGAGTCCCTAGCCAGTCTTCTGAGGGGAGCTTGGAAGGGTTGCTGCTTCCTCCCTACCTGGGTCTCACAACTGGGCCCCTGCGGCCAGCAATGACATTCTGCCTCAGTAGAGGCATCTTACTGCCTAAGTACACCCCCATGCCTGGGCTCCTGGGTCCTGCCGTGGCTGGAAACTCCAAGTCAGTCCTGCTGCACTGCTATCCTGCTACCTCAGGATTTGAACCCTGGACCTCAGCCAGTTCTGACTCTACCCTAGCCCTCCACATCCCTGTCACAGTGCCTCTGTCTCCAGGCTCCTGGTAACGGGGGGCCCAGGAATCCTTGCACCTCTCCCATGGGGCTCTTCCCATTCCCAGGGGGAGATGTGTGTATGGGGGGGGGGCAGGAAACAGAGCAAAAGAGCAGACGCTCTATGTCCCCATCCTCAGCACCAGAGAACCCTTAGTGTTCCTGGATAACCTTATTATCAGCTGATCTGAGACGAGGTGTGGACATGGCAAGGAATTTTAAAAAGGAGAGAGTGTATTTTTCAGGATATTTAGAGAATCTGCCTGCGTTGAGGCTAGGAGGAGGGAAGCAATGTGTTTAGCCCTAAGAGAATGTAATTTATATCTCCAAGGAGTCCTGCAGGGTCACCAGATTCCCTCACTTAAGAATTAAGTCACTTGGGAGGTCATGGAGGCCTACTATGTGCAGGGTGAATCTTGGTGGGTATGTGGGGAGGTGGGTGCTGCCCAGGCCATATCACATATGGTGTCTTCCACCTGGGCTCAGACCGGATCAGGCTTATACACAGGAACCTCACACATCCCAACATCAATGGGGGGAGGGCTCTGGTGTTTCCAGAAGGGGAGTGGGAAGGGTGTTTTCTGGCTGCTGAGCATCTAATCAGCATTCTTCCAATGTGAACCTCTCCATTTTTGTTTGGGGCTGTATTCTCAGATAGTGTTCCAGGGTATGGTGCCTGCTACCCCCTCTTCCAGCTCAGGAGTGGCTCACATGAGTTACAGGTCATGGAAACATTGTGTGCCCCTGACCCTGCTGATTGGCTCGGGAATAGACATGTGACTGATCCAGAAGAGCTAATGAGATGTAAGGGGACTCACAGGAATCCTGGGAAAGACATTCCCAGACTTGTAGCTGAGCAGGAAGAGGATGTAAGGAGGCCATATTGCCACCTTATTGCCTTAGTGAGAGTCTGTGAATGGGCCCAAAGAAGGAAACAAGAGAGAAACCAACTTCTCAGGAGCTCATCTGAGCTCCTGGATCCAGCCATGCCTGATACCATTCATGCTGGCTTTTCAGTTAAAGGGTGAATATGGTTCCTTGTCAGTTAAGCTATTTTAAGGAAAAATTTTATTCTTAAACAACTGAAAGAACCCAATTTGAATGAAAAAATTACCCTATAGTTTAGGGCAAACTGAAAAAACTTAATGGAAGAGAAGATATACAAGGGCTTGGATCAATTTAGGGCAGTAAAGCACTAGTACAGATTTTGAGATGGCTGTAGTTACTAACAAGCCTGGTCTGGTTGAAATGGCTCATGCTGGGAACAACAAAATAGGAGATAGGGCTGGTGCATGTGTGTGTGTGCATGCCCACACATACTTCTACACTGTGGTGAGGTGTCCTGACTTTAATATGTGTGCACATACCTTGGCACAAGGTTGATAACATACCTCTACGCACCAGACTAGGAGCTCCCTGAGGACCGTGACTAGGTCTGTTTTTGTTCACCCCCTGAATAGCCAGCACCTGGCACACAGTGGCTCTCAATAAATACTTATTGATGGTGGGGATGATGACTAATATAATCAAGTTTGCCTGTCCACTTACCTCATACTACTGTTGTGACTATTAGAAGTGGTACATATTAAACACCCAGCACAGTGCTTAGCATGCAGTAGGTGCTCAATTAATAGACGTTCACGTTATTAAGTGTACAAGGGTATGCTCATTTTCCAGATTTGGGAGTTGAGGCTCTTACGCGTGATTAGCATATCTGAAATCACATAATACATGTCAGTGTTGGTGCTCTGAACCTGAGTCTACTCACTCCAAATGTGACACTCACTGTATAGTCCCTGGGAGGTCCCTGAACAAAGCCATGGGCTACCAGGGTATAGTCCTGTGGGTCAAGTGTACTTAAATCATATGGGATTTTAGAATATTTACAAATCTGCAGATCTCACAGATGAAAAATATACACATTTGCGGCTTCTGCTGAAAAATCTAGAAATCCGGTCCTTTTGGGCCCTCATTTCTACGTGGGCCTGATGTGAGAGTTTGCTGCCCCTTTTAGACAGACCCATTCGGCACATACTCAACACTCTCTGCTGCTTACCCACTCCCAGCTGCTACACTGTTCATGTGACTCCCTGTCCCCTGGTGACTTCTGCTTAGGGGCCTTGTGTAGCAGTTTAAAGAGAGAAGCAGAGAGGACAGCACTGAGAAATTGTCACAATAGCCCAGATAGCTCTGGGTTATCATAGTTAGGTGCCAAGCTAGTGGCAGTAGGGAAGGGAAAGAGAAAGAGGGGTGGATTTGACAGACAGCCTGGAGAAAGGGTGCCCTGATCCAAGTCAGTATGTATTGAGTATTTATTCTGTGCAAGGGGGTTCCTCTAATGTTCTATACTTATTGACTTAATGAACTAACTCAAAAACCTTTGTGGTAGAAATCACAATGAACTAGCACTACACCCCCAGCAAAAACAGTGCTGATAAAAAAGACAATATCAAGTGTTGACGAGGGAGGTAGAGCAACTGGAACCTTCACATACTTCTCACTGGGAGTGTACACAGGTTCAACACCTTAACATAGCCTGGGTCCCAGCAATTCTACTTTGGATGTAAGTAGAAATGAAATGGGTGCATCTGTCCACCAAAAGCCATGGATAAGGATGTTCACAGGAACTTAATCTATAGTAGACTCAAACTGTAGACAACCCAGCCGTCCATCAGTTATTGAGGGGTAAATATGAATGGCACAGACTTTCTTCTGAATGAAAAATGGCAGACGCCCAAGAGGAAGCACTGTAGGATTCCATTGATGTGAAGTTCCAGAACAGGTCAAAACAACCCAGGGTGACAGAAGTCAGGGTAGAATTCATTTCCAGGGTGGGAATTATGACTTCTAGAGAGCTTTCTGGGGGCTGGAAATGCTACATCTTGACAGGAGTAGTGGTTAAACAGATGCACACCTAGGTGAGAATTTATTGAGCTTAAAAGATCTGTGTACTTTACCTTATGTCAGTTGAACTTAAATTGGAAATAGAGAAACTATGACAGAGGGGACACCCACATTAGCAAATGCTTAGGCGGCACAGACGGATTGAATGTGCACATGTGCCCTGGGCCCAGCAACCCCGCTCTTAGGAATGTGTATTAAGAAATAAGCACCTCTGCTCACCAAAGGTAGGTAACAGATTGTTCTTCTTAGCACTACTTACAATAGCCCTAAACTAGAAATGTCCACTAACAGTAGGGTAAATAAATAGTGATACACACACAAGCTGGGGGGCTCTATGGCAAGAATGAACCCACCATAACGTTCAGCACACACAGCCAGATGCAGAGTTAGTCTGTAACGCTCTAAGTCTGAGTAATGGTTATTCTTGTAGGAGGGGTGTTTGGTGGCAGGAGTGAGGGGACCTCGGTGTGGTGGTGACATTTTGCTTCTTGGCCTACCCGGGTGCTGGTTCCACATCGTCTATTGACTTTATAGAACTCCACTGAACGGTACACTCTGCAGGCACAGTTTCTGGAAGTAAACTGCTTCGGCCAAATGCTAACAATTCAAACTCTTGGAAACAGAGACTATTTTTGAGAGATGCAAAAACTGAGAAGCAGAGGCTAGACCTACAGTGCCCCAGGTCACACGTTAAGTGTATTGTCAGCGTCACCATCCAAACCCAGTCATTCCAGCTCCCCCACTGCCAGCCTACGAAGGGGGGCAGGTTACCTTGGAGTAGTCAGAGCCGTGCTTCTCCTTCACGCCGTTCCGACAGAGTGTGTAATTATAGAAGCGGGAGTTTTTCAGGAGCCCGACCCACTCCTTCCAGCCGGGTGGCACGTAGGAGCCGTTGTATTCATTGAGATACTTCCCGAAGAAAGCTGTAGGCGGAGAAGGGTTGGGAGAAACACCCGATGATGCTTCATTAAACCACCATGTGCTCAAGGCCAGAAAATGACACTCCCCCCCCCCAAAGCCTTCTGGCAAGTAAAGCAGAGCCTACAGACTCCTTCTCAAAGGTTTTTACATGCAACAAATAAAATATAGGTGATTAGGAGATAGTCA
Organism: Galagoides demidoff; assembly: GCA_963574575.1. Classification (NCBI taxonomy): domain Eukaryota; kingdom Metazoa; phylum Chordata; class Mammalia; order Primates; family Galagidae; genus Galagoides; species Galagoides demidoff. The sequence continues at coordinate 37,646 of CAUYQV010024124.1, read as the reverse complement.
ATTATTTTGTAATATGGTTATCAGAATATTAAAAGAATTGGTGATATAGCGTGTCCTTTAAAAAATTAATGTATTCAAAGAAGATCTTGAAGAAAGTGACCATTTCCAAGTAGTGCTGCGTGAAAACATTGGATTTTGTGATATATGCAACAACTACAATGGAATATCAAAATACCTGGGAATTCTACAGGTGACAAAGTTGCAGATCCTGCTAACATACTGTGGTTTATGGCCTATGTTCGTAACAGAAGCAAATGCTAAGTTTCAGTAGTAGGTTAGTGAAAACGAGAGGGGAATTTTTTTTTCCATTTGAGTTTACCGGTCTTTTAAATTCTGTCTACTACAGAGCTACCAGAATGGCTAATGTTCAAAAACTTGGCAATACTAAGTGTTGGCTGGGGTGTGGGGCAACATGAGCCCTCACACACTGCTGGTGGGTGTGCTGACTGGTCCAACCACTTGGACAACTCTTCCATAGCGTCTGCTCCCCTTGAGCACGTTCGTAACTTCTGACCCAGCGATTTCAATCTTGGATATTTACCCAAAAGAAAGGTATTCATACGTTCACTGAAAGTCACATGTAAGGCATGCTCATAGCAGTACATTCATAATGGCTGATAACTAGAAATAAATCAAACTGCTTGTCAACCAAAGGGTGGGTAAATGAAATCGCTGCCTATTTCTACAATAGAAAAAATCTACACAGAAATAAGATCTATTGTTACATTTAAGATAATGGATGCCTCTCAACAACCTGATAATGTCAAGAGCAATAAATCAGATAAAACCACATGCTATGTGATTCCATTTATATGAAAGTCAAAAATAGGCAAAACCCATCTACGGTGTTGGAATAAAAACAGTGGTTATCCTGGGGATAGGGAGGAGGATGGGTGGAAGAGGCACGGAGGGCTTCTTGGGGAATGGTCCTGCCCTGCTCTTGCTGGAGCGCAGGTGGTTCAATTGCTGGCACCTCTTTGACCTGGACTCTTGAGGGTGGCTCAACTGTCCACATGCATGCTTCATATCTGAGATTCTGAACCAACTAATAAATCAAACTAAGCAGCCAGCAGATGACAACAACAAAGCTTACTTAAAAAAAAATCACCTTAATTTTTTGGGAAAGGGATAAATTGAAACACTCTTTGTGGAGGTAAAAGGCAAGATCTTTTTTTTTTTTTTTTTTATGAGACGGAGCCTCAAGCTATCCCCCTGGGTAGAGTGCCATGGCATCACAGTTCATAGCAACCTCCAACTCCTGGGCTCAAGCGAGTCTCCTGCCTCCGCCTCCCAAGTAGCTGGGACGACAGGCGCCCGCTACAACGCCCGGCCATTTCTTGGTTGCAGCCATCATTGTTGTTTGGCGGGCCCGGGCTGGGGATTCGAACCCGCCACCCTAGGTGGCTGGTGCCTTAGCCGATTGAGCCACAGGCGCCGAGCCTATAAAGCCATTTTTAAGAAATGGGAACTAGGAGGGAATTTTTCCAGAGACAGAGGTCCTATTCCAGCCTCTCTTTCCAGATGAGGACGAGGAGGGCTCTGAGACACGCCACAGCTATAGTTGACAGCCTGGGATAGAAGTGCCCGAGGTGGTAGTGAGAAAGTAATGCGATCTCTCCAGAAGGCTGCTTGGTGCAGTCCTGGAGCCAACTTCCTGCCCTGGCCTCCCAAAATTACAGGCATGAGCCACGGTGCCCAGCCTCACCTCTCAGTTCTTTAGAGGCATACTGTGAGAGCTGGCAAGGCTCCTAGAGAACAAGTGTAGCTCAGGAAACAAGATCTCCCAAGCTTCATGACCTTGTTCTCCACCTCTGCCCTCCATATGCAGAAATCTCTACTCCAGGAACACCCCTGTGCTCTCTCCACTCTGTCCCATTTCTCCTCTGTGGGAGAAGACACAGTCGGGGGATAGCAAACCTCTCCTGTAAAAATCCATGTGGTAAATATTTTAGGCTCTGTGGGCCAGAGGATCTCTGAGGCAACTCTTCAACCCTGCTGTTGTAGAAAAAAGTCACGAACAAGACTTAAATAAATGGGTGGGGCTCTGTTCCAATAAAACTTTATTTATAAAAATGGAAGGCGAGTCATATTTTGGTCTGTGAGCCCTAGTTTGCTGACCCTTAGCATACGTGACTGGGGTGGAGGGCCAACTGGGCACAGGTAACACATTTTCCCTGAGTTGAGAAATTTGAGGAAAACTATTCTGGGCAGAGGGACTGTCAGGTGCAAAGGTCCTGAGGCAGGAAAATGTGTGGGGGCATTTGAGGAACCCAAGGAAGACGTTGAGGGAGGAAGCAGATGATATCACAGAAAAGAGGGCCCAGATGGTGCAGAGTCCCAGAGGCCACCATGATGAGAAGCCACCGGAAACACGGTGAGCTACTTTATGGGGGTCCATCCCTAGACCGTTACATGCCAGAGTTTGCATTTTATGTGCATTTTCCTAGAAACAGGTCCACAGCTTTTGATCCATTCTGAAAGGAACCTGGGAGGGGACACATGTTATTTAAGAAGCCCTGAATTTCACTCCTCCCACTGTAGAAGAGTAATGAAAACCCAGACAAAAAGGCCCCCTGAACTGGGTCTTCCCTTGGGTCTTCCAAGTTCACCATCATTTTACTGGTTTGTGCCTGAAAATTTGGGCCAACAATGTCTTTTAGAGAGACACACAGCATGGAATGTTAACGAGCTTAACTTCTTGGCTGTCTGAGGGGACAAGTATTTCTTGGGGGGTGAGTTTGTGGGGGTCCTTCCCGTGCCTTGGGACGCTCTCTCTGCCCATTATCACCCAATGCCACGGATGTCACAGTGTCTGGAGCCACTTCCTCTGCTAGAATCCTGGCTTTCACATCTCTTCCTCTCTTCAATCCCCAACCCTTAAAAAGCCCAGAAAGAGTTTATTATTCAGCCTCTACAAGGCCCTAGAAAACAGGGCTTCAGTCAGAGGCTTTTAGTGCCAAATTAGATTTTGCTTTCATTTGATTAGATTTCCCCAAGGCAGTTTTTAAAATGGTTATTCCGGCACCAGTAGAGGTGGGAGAAGCAAATTAGCATGGGCCCTGGGGCTCGGGGGCTGGGAGACACAGCCAAGAGAATGAGCTGGAATTAAAACCAAGATTAAAAGTCCAGCCCAAATGGTGGCTGGAGCCCGGGAAGCTTGGACTCGCTGAGTTTTCTAGGCTGGGACAGTGCAGGAGGAGGGACGAATTGGGGGCCGGGCAGGGGTACAGCAATTTGGCAGGTAGATTAGGAGGAATCAATGCCAGGCCAGGAAAGGCCACTGGTGATGCACTGGCTGCCGCCTGACCCTAGGAGCAGGGCTGGCATCTGCCGAAGGCGTCACTTATGGCCTCCCGAGCACCAGGCACTCGTTGGAAAATGTACCTTGGCAGCGCACACTTCTCTTTTGCCTGCCTGGTCCTGACTGTGGTCCTTTGGGTACCAGCCCTGCCTTACTTAGACACACACAGGCCGACCTTGACTCCTGACTCCAGGGATGCCTACATAGTCCTTGACTGACCAGAGAACTACATTCACCTGGCCACTGCAAGTGGTTCAGGAAAGGGCATGTGACCCAAGTTGGGCCAGTTGGAGTGTCAGCCCTGGGATTTTTAGGGAGCTAATAGAAAAGAGGAATTCTTTTTCCTTGGGGCTTAGAGCTGGTAGGATACAAACTTGAAGCTCCTGGCAGCTACCTTGCCTCCAAGAGGGAAAAGTCTGTGTTTAGAACAATATGGAAAGAGCAGAGGGGAGAAGAGAGAAAGAGAAAGAGAAGAAGAGAGACACACTGTTGAGCCCCTGGGGGTCCACGCTTACCTGAGGCTACCTCGAGTGCTAACATTTTCAGTCCTATCAGTGGCTTTAATCAGGGAGAACACTGGATGATGGAGACATGTTTGCCTGACACAGTTGGGTTGGGAGGTGCCATGGCATCCAGTGGGCAGAGGTCAGGGATGCTGGTAAACATGATAGGCACAGGGCAGCCCCCACAACAAGGCATTATCTACCCTAAAACATCAATAGTGCCAAAGAAACACTGAATTATACAAACCAATAAGCCTCGCCACTCCATTGTTGTTGTTGTTTTACTTTTTTGCTTAATTAAAAGACCCAAGGAAAAAACACGAGATGCTTAGTGTAGAGTAGGGTTTGGCAAACCACATCTGGCCTGCTGATTGTTTTTATAAATAAAGTTTTATTGGAATGCAGCCACTCCCTGTGTTTACATATCATGGCTACATTCACACTGTAATGGGTGAAGTGGGTTGTTAGCCCAGAGATGGGGGTGGGAGGCCTGCAAGTCTAAAATATTTGTTATCTGGCCCTTTGCAGAAAATGCCTGCCAACCCCTGGTGTAGTGCAAAATTCCCCATGTGAGGTGAAGGAGCCTTCTGGAATTTAAAATACAATGGTGGTAGCCTGGAAGAAGAGATGGCTATTAAGCAGAGGTAGGTTCTGAACAGGCTGGGGCAGTGGATGGGACTCCACAGTATAATGACAATGACAACACCATAACAGGCCGGCAGTTATAGGAAGCCCGTGCTTTGCATGGTTCTGAGGTGTACAAACTTCAGATTCTATAGTTTAGTAACACCAGTCCCTTCACAATATGAGTAATATTTCATTACCACGGCATATTAAGTGTAACTGTGTAAAGGACAAACTTGGCGGCTAGCTCTTCAGTGCACGCAGAGATGCCCGGGACGATCCATGGCCAGCGTGTCACTTCTGCAAAGACGATCCCTGAGCATGTGTTACTCAGTTCATGCACAGACAGCAAAGTGTGTGGCTGTGTTGCCTCTTTGTCCCCCAGGGATAAAATCTACAAGACTATTTACCAAAAGGGATCATCAAAGGAAAGAGTTAATTGGCCAACAAAGATGAAAGTGCAGCAAAGAAACAAAAGGTGAGAATGCTGAAATTGAAACTTGAACGTAAGTGGAGTTAGAGAAGAAATGGGAGCGAATGGTGGGAACGTTGGTTTTCTATGTAGCCAGAGGAACTCAGCTGCAGCAAATGTGACTGACATAAAAGAAGAAAAGTGGTTGTGATAGAAACAGTGATGGTGTCCCTGAGGAGGGGATACTGGCAAAAATAACCCCCCAAACCAACCAAACAAAAAACCCATTCTGATGACAGGAACTTGTGGACATATTTTACAACATTGAAATCAGGATGTCCAGGCTTAGTGCCTGTGGCTCAAGTGGCTAAGGCACCAGCCACATACACCTGAGTGGGCAGGTTTGAATCCAGCCCGGGCCTGCCAAACAACAATGATGGCTGCAGCCAAAAAATAGCCAGGCATTGTGGCAGTGCCTGTAGTACCAGCTACTTGGGAGGTGGAGGCAGGAGACTCGCTTAAGCCCAGGAGTTGGAGGTTGCTGTGAGCTGTGATGCCATGGCACTCTACCCAGGGTGACAGATTGAGGCTCTGTCTCAAAAAAAAAAAAAGAAAAAGAAATCAGGATGTCCTTAGGCAAGTCTTTTCACCTCTTGGTACCTCGGTTGCTCTATCTGTGAAGTGGTGATAATAATAGTTTCTACCTAATAATAGTTTCTACCTGGTGGGTAGAAAACTAATACGGTGTTTCCCCGAAAATAAGACACTGTCTTATATTTTTCTCAAGAAGACACACTAGGGCTTATTTTCAGGGGATGTCTTATTTTTATTAAGTATAATACAACAATCTACATTTATTCAAATACAGTAAAGTCATCTTCTTCTGGAACCTGACAGGGGGAGCTGACCTTGTTGGTGGGGCTGGCACTAGCGATGCATGAACTCCTTTCCCCAGGCTGTTCACATGTGTGCAACAGGATGCCTGCGACCGCGGTTACCACACGCACACCTGTGCAAGTGTGAATGGAGAAAGGAGCTGTGGCAGATAAAAAAGGTATTCTAGTCTTCCTTACTGTTCTGCACCAAAATGCAGGGCGTGGCTATGCAGATATGCTGCATAGCCACGCCTATCACTAGGTCTTATTATCGAGGTAGGGCTTATATTTAACAAATTCATAGAAATCCTGCTAGGGCTTATTTTGGGGGGAAACATGGTATATGTACAGTCATATGCTATGCAGTGACATCTTGGTCAAGGAAGGACTGCATAGTACAACAGTGGTTCTGTAAGGGGATACTGTATTTTTATTGTACCTTTTCTATGTTTAGGTACAAAAACTCACCATTGTGTTAGAGTTGCCTGTTGTGTTCAGTGGAGGTTTGCAGCCTGGGAACAAGAAGCTGGTCCACAGAGCCTGGGTGTGTGGTAGGCTGTGCCATCTAAGTGAGTGTAGGTGCAATCTGATGTTTGCATTGTGACAAAGTCCCCTGATAATGTATTTCTCACAATGCATCCTTGTCTTTAAGTGATACATGACTGTATATTGTTTAGAACTGGCACACAAGTGCCCACTAAGGGTTATATTTTTATGATCACCAATGGGTCGGCTGGTCCCCTCTTCTGTTCAATCCTTGCTTGTTAACAACTGTTTTAATGGAGTCCCCACAGAGACAGGTGTTAGATCCACCCTCTCCCTGCCCCACTGTGAGGGGACGATGTGCCCCCCAGAGTCTTCCTTCACCCTGTCCCATGGCTTGCAGGGCTGCGCTCCTCGCAGGCAGCTCTGCAGGAGGCTGTGCACGGCTTCTGGGCTCCTGGCTGCGCTTTCTCCATCTGTCTGAGTTAAGTGCTGCTGGGGAACAATTCAGAGTCTGATGGGAGGATCAGGCCCTTCTGTTATCTCTCCCAGCCCTGAAACTCACTGAAATTGCCTCGTAATAATCGCATTTGTGGTCTGTAAAAGCCATGTCTCGCGGCGAGCTGGGGCTGAGATGAGTTGGCGGTAAACCCGGTGCGGGAAGCACACGGGGGCAGAGGGGAGCGAGCCAAGTGAACAGAGGCAACAAGGATGGAGGGTTTCAGCAGCTGGAAACAACAGGGCCTCAGGGTCATCTGTCTGCTGGAGACGCGTGCCTGCTGTGTTGGGCCATCATTGTCTAGTACCTCCCGCATCCGGTCCCCTTTTCCTGAGTAACACAGGCGGCCAGAGTGGCCAAGAGTTTCTCTGCAGCTTGACTGTCTGGGTTTGAATCCTGGACCTGCTGCCTCCTGACTGTGGGAACCCACGCAAGTGACTTCACCCCTCTCTGCTCCAGTTGGCAAGGGTGACAGTTGCCTACTGTGGTGGGAGTGGATGTGCCAAAGCGAACACGACAGTGAGGCAATACCTGCCACGACCCATGGGCCCAGCCAGTGGCCGCTGAAGGGACTCAAAGCACCCACTGCTTCTGGAGAAACTCCTCCCCCATCATGGGCCATCTGGTGGAAACGTCCACGGGGTTGTTTTAAGGACACTGGTGACTCTGAGCACATGTTCACCCCACACTACCTCCACCCACTTCCTTACATGAGAGATAATCGATAAATAACTATCCAGGAGTCAAAATGTTCCAGAATTGACTTGCTGAATCATGCTACATGTGCTTGGTATTTCATTAAACATTTATGTATTTGTTTAAAAGCCAGGGTCTTGCTCTGTTGCCTAGACTGGACTTGCACTGCAACCCCCAACTCCTGTGCTCAAGTGATCCTTCTGCCTCAGCTTCCCAGATAGCTGGAACTGTAGGTATGTGCCACCAGGCCCTGCTAATTTTTCTATTTTTTATTATAGAGACAGGGTTTTGCTATGTTAATCAGCCTGGTCTACAACTCCTGGGCTCAAGGGATCCTCCTGCCTCAGCCTCCCAGAATGCTAGGTTCGTAGGAGTGGGCCACTGTATCTGGCCTATTTGTGCATTTTGATTTGGCAGTTTCCCCCTCATATTTTGGGGAACACACACACATGAGTGCATAAATACACACACACATTTTTTTCCTTCTCCATTTCCTTTGGGTAACCCCTGAAGAGCCAAAACGCCTCCACCCTGGTGTCTACTGAATGCAAAAGCCCCCACTGTCAATCCGGGCACCTTTCTTCACCGTGGGGATTGGCCATTCCAGCTCTACCCAGGGACTTTGGCTCTTGAGATAGGAAACACAAAGGCAGAAGGAAGGGTCAGATGGCCGAGCTGTTCAAAAGCTGCAACCTGGATCCTTAGATCCCCTGTTCCCAGCCCGTCTGTGCTCCAGAATTTGGGAATCCAAATGAAAGAGGCAATTGCCAGGGTGATGAGGTCCCAAAGAGACAGAAACACACCTGTGTCCTCACCCTCACTTCCTGGCTCCTGCCAGCTCCCACCTGGACTTCTGTCTCTGCTCTTGCCTCCCTAGAATCTGGTTATCCCCAAGCGCCCAAAAGGACCCCTTGAGCCCAAGACCCGCTATCCTCCTTCAGTGATGTGCCCCTCGGCCCACCATGCTCCAATCACTCCAGGCTTCCTGCTTCTCACATGTGCCACACTCTGCTGCCTCGGGGCATTTGTGCCTGCCCTTCCCTCTATCTGGGACACTCTATCTGCCTCTACTGCACAGGGACTGGGTCCTGCTCCCTGTGATGTCTGGGTCACCTCCTTAGAGAAGCTGTCCTTGGTCATTCCATTGCTCTGTCCTCTCTGTAATTAGCCACCGATGCGCTTGTTTTCTTGGTGGTCCTTCTCTCCCTGCCTAGGGTGCCAGGTCCATGAGGCAGGGGCCTTGTCTGGGTGCTGCAGCCCCTGCCGGTGCTGCACAGGTAAGGAGGGCTAGAGCAGTCAACCTAAGGCGTGTCTGTGTGCGGGGTACACGGGGCACGCACCAGGCTGGCCAGGGGTGATTTCCCCCAGGGCACACTGGGTGATGCCTGGAGACATTTTGGCTGTCATGACCTGGGGTGCTACTGGCATCTAGTGGGTAGAGGCCAGGGATGTTGCTGAATATCTCCAAAGCACAGGGCACCCCACGGCCAAGGCAATCTGCCCCCAGAGCACTGGCCATGCACAGCAACCCTGTGTAAGGCGTGTAGTTATTTTTTTAAGGTGTGCAGTTTAAAAGGTTGTGCAAGTGTGTCAGTTATGAAGGTGGGTGTGGGTGGCTCTGAAGAGCAGGGCTTCCTGAGTCAGAGGCCTCCGCCTCCTCAGGCAAGGGAGTGCTCTTGCCAGCCTCAGTGACTTCATCTGTAAAATGGGAGCAGCAACAATAAAGATCATGCCCGGCATAAGGAACTCAGAGAAAGGAACAGTGAGTCCCCAGAATACAGCCTGCTTTCCTTGTTCGGGGAGGGGGGATGAAAACTTGGGCCTCTGGAGAAATAAAAAGGGTTGTTAGAAACCAGATGTGACACCGTTTTGGAAAATGGCAAGGCCCCTCTGGGACTCCAGTAATGAGCTTGGGGAGGAATGTTTACGCTGCACAGAGAAGCCGGTTGAGCATGACACACGTCTATTAGCAAAGATGGGCTGGAGCGGGGAACCGAGCCAGTGACAATAAACAATGTTTGCCAGAGCAATTCGGAAAGGTCAGTGAAGAATGAAATAGAACACTCTGGAAACTCCATCCTTCCCGAAATAATCGGCTCCATTTCACACACCAGGGGTTTGGGAAAACAAGGGGGCCCGGGGATCATCCAAATTCCAGTTGTTCCCGTGTCCACATCACACATTTGGCCATTGTTATGTATCTTTCGGACAACCGGATACTTAATATTTTCCTTCAAATAAGCAACACCAGTGGCTCAGGCCAGGCACTACGGAGGGGATGCCTCTCTCCTCCCTCAGCCCCTCAATCTGAATGCCAGTGCGGCCCTTCCTGAGGAGCTGGGATTACAGCGTGAGCACACCATCATGCCCAGCTAACTTTTCTATTTTTAGGAGAGACAGGGTGTTGCTCTTGCTTAGGCTGGCCTCAAAGTCATAGGCCCAAGCAATCCTCCCACCTCAGCCTTTCAGAGTGCTCCTATTACAGGTCTGAGCCACCGAGCTCAGCCCTATTTAGGTTTGAATCAACCTCTAACTAGCATACCCTTCAGTGATGAACAAAGGCAACAAATCACAGTAACAGTAGTCCCTGGGACTTTGTCACCAACGGAAATCACAGACATTTCTATATTATATTATGGTTAACACAGATATCCCGTGAAGTATCATTTAAGCCAGCGCTACTTCAAAATCATGGACGTTATCAGACCTACCAGTTATCAATTAAGTTGCGGTAACGCCATGCCACTTCATGTGTAAAGAAGTATACGTTTTACTGTTTGTAAAACATATTGATCATTTTGATATAATTGGCTTCCTTTGTAATTCTGTGTGTATTTTCTTCTATGTGTTGGATGGGTATACAGAGTGTGTGGAATTGGTGGTACCACCCCTACAGGAAGTGGGTGTGTCTCCCTGTATCTCCTACTTCCTGCTGGCTGGCTGTGGATGGAGGGGGAGCCATTTTGGACAAGGGTAATCTCCTGGGGGTGATGGAACAACATCTCTGAAGCAGCCAAGGCCATGTCTGCCATATCAACCTTCAACTGTTCATGCCCAAACTGTCAAAGGAGAGAGATAAGCATCTACCATTTCTAAACCACTTTATTTCAAGACCGAAGTGCCCACAGCTCTACCTATATTCTGACACATACCAGAGATGGCTCTGACACAAGTCCAGCAGGCTAGTGCCTCACAGTGGGAGTCAGCAAACTTTTCCTGCAAAGGGCTAGATGGTAAATATTTTCAGCTTTACAGCAATGGGTCTCTGTCGCAACTATTCTGCTCTGCAACCATAGAGCAAAATCAGCCATGCATAGTACATAAACTAATGCGTGTGGCTGGGTTCCAGTAAAACTAACTCCTGTGGGCTGTAGTTAACTGATGGTCTTCAATGCAGAAATGTTATTGATATTGGCAAGATCACCATCGGTATCACCACTCTTTCTTTTTTTTTTTTTTAAAGAAAAGCTTAGAATCTCGATTTTTAGGTGGAATTTCTAGATGTTTAAAAGTACCTTGTAACGCTCACAGAACATATTTTGGGTTGAAATGTGGTTGTTGGCTGCCATTTTACAAGATCCAAATTTGATTCTGAGGGGTGCAAAATAGAAGTGGAGCTGGTCTAGGCTGAATTTCAATGCAACCCTTGACACTAGCAGAAGAACCCCGAATTGGGTGATTTTCACCATCGGTCATTCGGTTTCTTGGGGTTCCTGGTCTGGGTAGCAGAGAACAATTCCACTAACCTAGCAGGAGGCTGGAGTTTCCTAAGGAACAATGATAAATGAGAAGAAAGCCCTTTTGCAAATTCTAGAACACTATAAATATTAGATGTGAAATGCCACAGGACTGAAGTCTTTGTTTTTTTGGCAGACAAACTAGCTGAGGAGGCAGGGCTGGGAAGAAATGCATTAAATAAACCCAGAGCCCCAACGCTCTCAGGGCTGGGCCATTTCTGATATTCTGTAACTAGATCCTTTTAACTTCGGGCCGCTTGCAAGGTTTCAGTATGAGTCTCTTTCTTCTGCTTTTGAAAAGACACCAAATGCAAATCATGGCTTGAAGTGATAAATCAATGCTGTAAAGGTTCTGGATGCCTGAGATGAGATCTTGCTAAATTGAGATCTGTGGGAAAGCAAATGAGGAAAGTGGGGAAATGATTCTGCAGGAAGGAGGCATCTTGTGCTGGACACAGAAAGAGCTGAGGGCCGGGGAAAGGCCCTCCTCCCTCTTGCCCCTTGATAGGGAAGCTGCATTTGGATTTCTGTGGCAGACATTTGTTTTATTTTTATTTTTTGCCCAGCATCCATTCTCCTGCCTTTTCATATCAAAACCAGGGAACAAACTTTTCCCCTCTCTCAGATTTGCCTGTTCTGAGGAAGCTGTTTCCAGCTCTCATTCTGGGATTAGGCACATGATCTGGGCTTAGCCAATCAGGGTATCCCATCTCTCCTGGCCTCTATGATTGGTTAAGGGAGAGACATATGACCCTAGCTGAGCCAATGAGAGCATCCCCGGGGGCTTTTGCTGGAGCCACTGAGAAGAGGCTTCTCTTTCAGCTGAGGTCACTATGCTGGTGAGATGAGACCTTGGGAGACAATCTGGTCATCACAAAGGGGGAACCTTCTTAAGAATAAAGCCAACTCAAAGGAAAGGAAATCCAAGAAGCAGAAAGATGGGGTTCTGACAATAGTGTTTTGGGCACTGGAACTCAGCAAAGTTTGCCTGAACTAATTTCAATTATGTTTCTTGATGCTAGACAAGTGACACAGTAATACAAATTCCATTTTGTTCTCATTTTTTGCCTACTTCAAGCCTAATTCCTAACAGTTACCCATTTGTTCAAGTCTTTATTGAGTACCCAATTACCTGCCAGATGAACAGCGAACAAAACAAGTTAGAAATAAGTTCACAAACACCTAAGATAATTTCAAAAGGGTGAAAGTCAAAGAAGAACTTAAGGCAGGGGTATCATGGTAGAGACTGACAGCGGTGGGGAGTGATAATTGACATAGGAAGGTGAGGGAAGTGGGAATGGATCAGAGAAGTCTTCCATGGAAGGAGAATGACAAGGCACAAGCAGCGTGAATAGCACTCTAGTGAACAATGCACTTTGTGTAAGTGCAAAGTCTCTGGGGCAGGAATGACCTTGAGATATCTGAGGAATAGCAAAGAGACCAGGTGGCCTGAGAGTTGTCAGAAAGGAAGGGAGAGAGGCAGGGGATGTGGACAGAGAGGTGGGCAGGTCCAGGCTGTGCAAGCCCTTGGCAGTCCTGGCCAGGAAATGTGAATTTATTCAAAGGACAGTGAGTTGCCATGGGGAGTTTTAAGCAGGGTTTGACATGGTCGGATTTCTATTTTTTCAAGGTGTTTTCTGGCTGTGGGTGAGGAGGAAGAATGGCTAATTGCTGGGCAGAAGCAGGGATAAGCAGATCACGAGGGCAAGGACAGAGGGCTGCTCCTGTTTTCTGCCTGCCTATTTTTGGTGAGGCTGCAGCTGTCAAGGAAGGCTGGGCTGTGGAGGACCCCCATGTTCCGACTGATTGGCTGCAGCAGGCCCAGGCTGTGGTGTGGAGAGAGGGCTGCTTATGCCTCTAATTAAATGCAGGCCTCAGCCACCCTCTCCCTAGAAGGGTCACAAAGTACAGCAAATGAGGACGGGTTCCCATTCATTTTCTGAAACTCAATTAGCTGGGTATGGAGGGCTTCCCCCATCTGTAGCACCAGATTTTACTGCCTGCTGATTCACCATCAGGATGAGTGTATCTTAAGGTCTTTTTTGCCCCTTTAAAAGCGTGGTTTTGTCCAGAAGGATGGGCCAGAGGAGGGGGAGAAAACCCATAACAGGCTTTCAGAACAAGGCTCGAGGAGAATGTTAGTCAATGGATATCTAATTATCACTTCAGAACAATCTGACACTAACCTGATCCTTCAGAGAGTGGTTCTTAATGCCATTAGGCTGACATCCCATCGCTATGACAGATACTCTGTAAAGCTGGTTTACTTTTCTGATAGGAAATTTATAGGTAACAAAAGCTACCTATGCAGGGCGGTGCCTGTGGCTCAGTGAGTAGGGTGCCAGGCCAATATACTGAGGTTGGTAGGTTCAAACCCAGCCCCGGCCAAACTGCAACAAAAAATAGCCAGGTGTTGTGGTGGGTGCCTGTAGTCCCAGCTACTGGGGAGGCTGAGGCAAGAGAATTGCCTAAGCCCAAGAGCTGGAGGTTGCTGTGAGTTGTGACGCCATGGCGCTCTACTGAGGGCGACAAAATGAGATTCTGTCTCTAAACAAACAAATAAACAAATACAAAAGCTACCTATGCACATCATTTCTAAAAAAAAAAATCAATCTAATGCTTTAACTGAAATCTACAAGAAAAATAAAAAAAACAAAGGAAAGCGATTTATAATAAAGAAAAATTTCAATATGAAATTTCTCTAGCACATCCATCAATGGAGCAGTCAGACGCCTGCACCTGGACACAGATTCACCAGCCGTGTGACAGTTATGAACGTAGCCAGGTGAGTGAGAGAGTGACACTTGCAATCCAAATACTCTGGTGGCATTGCCATCAGGGATGGGGCTTTCAGAAATAAGGACTAACTCTAGGAAAAGTTTTTCATTCAAGTATTATATTCTCTTCATTTTCTTATCAGGTACATTCCTGGGAAATTCAGGGAGAATTAAAACTGCAGAAACCATTTCATGATTTGTATATAAAATAGACTTAGGTTCAAGGCTTAGATGATAAACATTAAATAATCCACCCATATGGATGATCTGGTAGAAAACTTGGAAGCAATGTGAAATGCAAGCCAATGTGGGGCCATATGGGCTGTCCTGTGTAGAGCAGGACACCCACGATCCCAGCTGCATCTCCCAACTTCTATCAACCACCAGAAACACTTTCATAGACTTTAACCCCTAGGGGGCGGCAGCTCCCTTGAGAACCACTAGGTTACAAGAAAGTGCAGACCTGTGGCCTGTGGGAGGCACCCATCCCACAAGTGTTTGCTGTAGGTCAGCCTGGTTGATGTTTTTAGTTATTTATTTTAAAAATAAATCTAATAGTTAGGGTTAGGGTTGTGCGGTGGCTCACACTTGTATTCCTAGCACTCTGGGATTGAGTCCTTGAGCTCAGGAGCTTGAGCCCAGCTTGAGCAAGAGAGAGACTCCATCTGCCAAAAATAGAAAAATTAGCCAGGCATTGTGGTGGGCACCTGTAGTCCCAGCTACTAGGAGGCTGAGCCCAGGAGTTTGAGGTTGCTGTGAGCTATGCTGATGCTGGCACCCTAGCCCGGGCAAGAGAGTGAGACTATTTCTCCAAAGGGGGGGGGAAGGTAGAGTTAATGGTCCGCATTTGAAAACTGGACTCCCTTCCCTTCCCAGCCTGCATCTTCTGTTTCAGGTAACCTGCTTGGTGCCTCCCAAATTCTAGTTTGACCCCCTACCCTCTACAGAAAGGGTTTACACGGGCATGCAGAGGGCAGGACCTTGGAAAGACTAATGCACAAGGAACTCAGTTTCCCTTCATTTGCTGAAGCCCCTTTGCTTCCTACGATCGTCTCCCGGGGATGGCACACATGGTCCCAAAGGGCTTGCTGTGTGTGCCAGAGCAGCTGCTTGCTGGGGAATGGAGGGAGGGTCCACAGGCCTGGGAGAGCCCTGTGTGGCTGCCCAGCATCCTCAGACCCTGCCCCAAGACACAGGATGGATCAGGAAGGTTCGAGAAGAGGGAACAAATATGGGGTGAATGACAGAGGCACGGGTTGAGTAAGATGAAACCGGGTGGTGAGGTCTGGGCCCTGCAAAAGCTCGCCAGTAACAACTAGTGCTCTTACTGTTGTTATTATACTCTCGAAAGTTTGTGTTACTCTCCCCCAAAATATTTTGCTTGAATTAGGCTCTGTTCTCATGCTATCTGATAGACCTTTTTGCCACCATGGAAGGATTCTACATCTGTGCTAATATGATGCCCACACGTGCCTGGTGAATATTTGACTTGTTGCTAGCGGACTGGAGAGACTGAAATGTTAATTTGATTTAATTAACTTAAATACCTTCCTGTGGCTAGTGGCAACTGTATTGAGTGCTGGCCTGACCCCTTCCAGAATGTTCCAGGAGTTGCAGCTAGTGCTCTGGATAGGCTTACAGTCACGCAGATGCCGAAGACTCCTTGGCGGCCCCTGGAGGCCGACTCACCAGGGCTGTCCTTCCCTTCACTTTCATTTTGACCTCCACAGTTGTTTTAATGCCTACTTTAGTTGGAGAGGCTTAGTGAAACTACTGTTGAAAACAGGAACTGGCTGGGAGGTCATGTTGCACCACACTCTGCACCATCCGGGTGAAGTGGGAGGGTGGCAGGTTAGCGTCAGTTTAATGCTAACCCAGTTGTTGTGGGCTGAGCTGAGTCCCCCAAATACACGCTTAAGTCTTTACCCAGGTACCTGTGAACGTGACCTCGTTGGAAATAAGTCTTTGTGAATCAAGTTACTATGCGATCATATTGGATGGGGGGGGGCCTCTAATCCAGTCACTGGTGTCCTTGTAAGGGAGGGAAATTTGGACACAGATTCACAGAGGGGTAAAAGGCCACGTGGAGAAAGGGACCCACAAGCAGATGGAGGCAGAGACTGAAGTGATGTGGGCATGAGGCAGGGAACACCAAGACTGCCAGCAAATCCCAGGGGCTCAGGAGCAAAGGACGCCCCCCCCCCCCAGAACCTTCAGAGGAGGCATGGCCCTGCTGACACTTGATTTGGGGCCTCTGACCTTGTGAGAGAAAAAACTTTTCTCAAAAGCTTTCTAGTTTGTGGCACTTGGGCACTGCGGCCCCAGGAAAGTAACACACAGAGAGGGTGTTGCTTAGATACAAACAGAAATCTTGCCCCACCAGCCTTGCACCCGCTTCCGTTCTCTCCCACCAGCTACTTCCTCTTACAGGCCAGGGTACGTCTCCTGCTGGGTCTGTGGGCGCTGATGGGAGCCTCAGGGTGCTGTGCTGTCACAGGCATTGGTGACTTACATGTATATGTGGCAACAGACAGGAAACTGAAGCCCAGAGGAAGCAGAGTCTCGGCTCAAGGTTACAAGGGAGTTTAAAGCAGAGTCTGATTCTCTGCTTTCCTGCTCAAAACAAGCACTTGTTGTGATGAAACTTGAAGGTTTTGGAGAAAGGGAGTGACTGTTAAATCAAAGTTTAAAGAAATTCGGCTTTAAGATGTAAATGGCCGAGGCAAACCTGCACCTCCAGAGGCTGCCTTGGGTCAGCCTGGGCCCTATGAGGGGCTACACCATCCCTGTCCATGCCCAGACTTCCCGGGGGTAGGGGGAAGGTCAATGATGCTGGCAGTGGACGTCCATGGGGTGAATGGAGCCTCTCTGCTGGTGGGGGGAGGGGAGAGAGGAGATGGCAGGGGTGGGGGGCAGCTGGGCCAGGGAGGCAGGGAGCTGTGCATGTGTGTGTCCGTGTGCCCTAGAGGGGAGAGGAAGGCAGCAGGGAGCAAAGCAGGAGGAGGGCCAAGCAAAGAGAAGGCTGCCATTGTGGAGGCAGGGACAGCTGCACCGGCAGGGAAGAGTCCCAGCCCTCCCTCCTCTGTGTGTGCAGAGGGGCCAGGAAGAGGGAGGAAGGGCTGCGAAGGTGGGAGTGGGGGTGGAAGGGAAGGAATAGGAGGAGTGGAGAGAGGAGTACAGGAAAGACGGGTGAGGGCTGCTGGTCCTGGGTGTAACATGTGGCTTCATCCAGTCACCCTACCAAGATTTACTGGGCACTTACTATGGGGCAGGCCCTCTGCTAGGCACAGAGATATAGGAGGGAGCAGAACAGACAGCCCCTGTTTCCATGGAGCTGGCATTTTAGAAGCAAGACAATCAAGATAAATGGGCAGAGCACACAGCCTGTGGTGGGAAGGGCCAGAGAGATGGAGAAAGCAGGCAAGGAGCAGGGAAGGGGGATGGGAGGGCGGGGGCAGAGCCAGGACTCAACTGGGAGGTTGGGCAGTACACAAAAGGCTTCAGGGCTCTGAGGGACAGTGAAGTGGGGTTAGGGGATGAAGAGGGGGCGAGCTGGTCACAGAAGGCTTCCTTGAGGTGGTGGTACTGGGGCAAAGCCCTGAGCACAGTGGGCAAGCCGACCACCTGGCTGTGGGAGACGTTTCTAGAGAAGGACGGAGTGCAGGGCTGTGGGTGGGCATGTGCCAGGCGCTCCTGACTGTGGGAGAAGCAGGAAGGAGCCGTGTGGCTGGAGTGGGGGCTTAGGAGGGCCGAGAGGTGCTGGACAGAAGGGGCGAGTCTTTGGGATCCCAAGGTGGTTGTGGGGCCTCGACCTCTTCTGCACAGAGGAGGAAGGGCATGTGAAGGGGGTCCTGAGAGGATCCTGCTGACCATTGTGTCCATAACAGACCATAGTGTGGTGAGCGGAGACCCAAGGAGCAACTGGCACAGCTAAAGCTGTGGGGACAGCGGTGAGGATGAGGTGCTGGCAGCAGATGGGTGTCCTGGGAATGCTGATGGCAGAGCTGCCGAGGTTGCTGATGGATTAATGTGGAGAGTGAAAGAAAGGCAGAGTCAGGAGTGGCACAAAGGGTCTGGCCTGAGCGACTGGAAAATTGGAGGCACCGGGGGAGGGGAGGGACAAGATCAGGAAGTCATGCTGGACACTCGGGCTTGACATGCCAGAAAGACCTGCCCGGGCGATGTCCAGCAGGCAGCTGGACACAGGTGGACGGTGCTCAGAGAGGATCAAACAGAGTGGTAGGGAGAGGGGCCATGACTGCTGCGCAGATCACAGTAGAGGGCAGCTTCAGCAGCAGTACCCATGTCCTTGTGGTCCTGAACGTACTTTAGGGAAAAGACAGTCTCAGACGCGTACATGCCTCTGCCCTCACACAGCAGTGGATCGGTGTCAGCGGTGCCGGTGCTGAAATGCCCAGCAGAAGCCTTTCTGCCATCCCACGTGAGAGGGCGGTGGGATGTCCCATGTGTCATGCCATGGCAGGTGTCGTAAAGGGACAGAGGCCCCCGCCCCCAGCTCCTGGTGAGGGTGACTGCCCAAGGTTAGTGGCCGAGCTCAGGCCCTCAGTTGACATCCCTTCCTAGCTCTGTGTGAGGAGAAGATTGAAAATAATTGGGGTGCTCAGGGCCAAACCTGAAAATAGGCTCCAAACAGGAGCCCTCGCCAAGCTTGGGCTGGAAACGAGGGGTGTGCACCCCACTCACCCTCGTTACCACATTCCAGAACAGGAGGGGGACGGGCAGAAGGCTCACCACCATCTCAACCAAAGTGTGGACCAGATGGCCGAAGCCGGAGCAGGGAGACAACCTCAGAACTGCCAGACTCAGATGGCGACGTGGGATGAGAAAGGCATCACCCGAATGAGGGGAATAATGGGCATTTTTGCCTAATTTGCCAGAAAGGGCTGGGAAAGTGTTTCTCCTCTAAAGGCAGTGTACTGAAAATTTGTGCCTCCCACTCCAGTACACTTTTCCCTCTGTCCTTCCCAACAGCCTTTGCTTTCTGTTTGGGGACCTGGCTGCTGGGGAAAATCAACTCCACCTGCCGCTCTAGAAACAGGAGCTGACAGGCACGGTCCAAATGCGCCCCCCCTATTGTCACTGTTGGGGTTGGCATGTGACTCAGGCTGGTCCAATCAGGAAGAATCTCAAAAAAACGTCAGGGTTCTGGGAAAAGATGGGCTCTTGGTCCCATTGAACATGAACAAGGCCTTGAGCCCCTGGAAGCACCAGCCACCACTCTGAGACCTTGAGCTTTGGGATAAAGTTCTCATTCTCTTAAGCCATGAGATCTCACCCAACCTAAAGCTCTTCGTATCTGCTCAGTTTAGGAGCAAACAGTTCCACTAAAACTCATCTGCTTCTCCTCAGTTTAGGAGCAAACAATGCCACACCTTGTTCAAAACCCACTGGAGTTGGGGTTTCCGGCACTCAGAGCTGAAGGCAATCTACCAGCCTCGGGCATCGAATGTGCTAACATTCAGAGTGGCTGGGAAGCACACACTCGCTTGCTCAAGCAGAATTTACGTTTCACCTCCTCAGAATGGAAGGGGTGCAGACGCAGAGTGGAACTGCCAAACGGAAGGAGATGCCTATTTTCAACTTAGCCAGAAACTGGCCAATGGTCCTTCAGAGTGGTGGGGCCGATTCACATCCCCACTGCTAGTGTACGAGACTCCCTTTCCCCCATCCTCACCTGCTGTCGGTGTGATGGGACCTCTTAGTAACCAGTGAGAGGGGACAGCGCATTGTTGGCTTCATTTGCATTTTGCTGACTGCTGGAGAGGTTGAGCATGTGCTGCTAACACATTCTTTTTTTTGAAACAGTCATGCCAAGCTAGAGTGCTGTGGCCTCAGCCTAGCTCACAGCAACCTCAAACTCCTGGGTGGCTCAAGTGATCCTCCTGCCTCAGCCTCCCGAGTAGCTGGGTCTACAGGCGCCTGCCTCAACACCCAGCAAGATTTTTTATTTTTAGTAGAGATGGGATCTCACTTTTGCTCAGGCTGGTCTTGAACTCCTGAGCACAAGCAATACGCCTGCCTGGGCCTCGCAGAGTGCTAGGATTACAGGTGTGAGCCACTCACTGTGTCTGGCCACGCTGCTACATTTTGTTACCTACGTGCAACTTACTGTGCCTTTCATCAGAACATTGGCCTGCGGTGGGCTGTGTGATGCTGTGCTACTTGGGCAAGTCATCATTAAATTTCATAAATGCCTCCATGTACCAGACGCTGTTCTAACCTATTTAATCTTCACGAAACCCTACACGCTAAGTGATACTGTTATGCATAGATGAGGTAACCAGGATGCAAAAGTTAAACAACCTGTTCAAGTTCATGAGCCAGGAGGTGGCAGAGCCTGGATTTGAACCAAAGCAAAGCTAACGTTCTCAATCCCTTTGCCAAGAGCTGAGAGGTGTCTCACTGGGAGAACCCAGTACACCTCCGACTTACGCATATGTAAGTGAGCACAGTCAGGGCCGTGGCAGTTCAACTGCTGAAATGTGTCAAAGTACACTTTGTAAAAACTAAGGATGCGGTTTATCCTTTCAAGGGTAATTGTAGCTGAGATCCAAGTCCCCACAGTTATAAGAAGCCATACACAGAAATATCCATTAACAAACTGGTGTTTATCCTGCTTCAACTAAAGCGTCTCTTCCCTCCATCCTCTGTCAATCTCCACCGCAAACGTGGAGTACACCAAGCAAGATGATTACAAAGTGAAACTGCACATCTTTTAAAAGATGCGGTTTTGTGAAATTAATTAAAGTGATGCTTGAGGAACAGCTCAAAACACATGCAAATCCATGGACAAACAATAACATGGTCTATGAAATGACTGGAGAAGGGACTATTGACAAGGACGATGGGGTAATGGTGTTTCACAGGGGAAGATTCAGATGTCGAAGGATTAGGAAAGGCCCTTGGAAAAGCTGATCAAATCCTCGAGTACTTTTGCAAAAATGAGCCTGGAGAAGTAAAGGATATGATCTCCTGCTACCATTTACATTTGCTGAACAGACTACACTCCTCTCAACTGACACGTCGCTTGCTTAATCAATTCATTTGCTGAAAGAATCAACCCATTAGTTACAATGAAAATCTACCCTTTGTTAAATATCATCAGCTATAACATGATTTTGATAATGTTGTACCTGAGTTATTATCAAAATGTGTAGTTTCGTTTTTCAAGATAAAATACCTAACTAAACACATAGAAAGCACTATTAGGAAATGTTGGCCCACTTATCAGTGTCATTTCAGGCTGGTCTCCTAGATTCAAAAGGTTGTCACAAACACAAATGTCTAAAAACTATTAGGGTGGTTTTGAGACTTTAATTTTTTCTTCTTCTCTTAGAGTAAAATAATTTTCGGCGGGGCAAATGACCACCCAGAATAAGACTACATTTCCCAGGCTCCTTTGCAGCCATGCGTGCCCATGTGACTTGTTTCTCACCAATGGGAAATAAGGAGAAATAGAGTCTGAGTCTTTCAGCAAAAACATAGAGGAGGGCCATCAAAGCCACGTGGAACTTTAATTGAGAGAGTAACAAGCAGCTGGATATCTTAGCTCTCTCTCACACACACAGCCAGACTTCAATCTAACTCAACAAATTTCCCTACATGGCCTCAAGAATATAGGGCTTAACGCAGCTCAAGACTCAGCAGGAAAACTGACCTTCAATTTGGGGGAGAATTAAAAATTTTTACCACATATTTTACCACCCTGTATTTTAAAATTAGGAAGTTTCAGCTAAAAATTCAGATTTAAAAACATGTGAAGGTTGGCAACCCTGAGCACACATGGCTATAATTTCTGGACCTCTGTGGCAGATGCCTCCTTTAATAAAGGCCCATTGTTTTGCTGCAGCCCCCCTAAACATCCAGGGTGGTGGCCCATGATAACTTCTGACACATGTGGCTTTCTGCAGAGACCCAAGAACTAACAGGGTTATGGTTCTGCACAATTGGTACGTATGATGTATAGGCATGAAGTATAGAAACAAGGGCTTCCTAGTTCTCAGCAGGACCCACTTTCTGGGTGATCCTGGGAGTGGGATGATTCTGTAAGACGACACACCTCACCCACCAGCTTACTAACCGCACCACGGTGCCCTGGCCAGCCCACACTGTGCATCCAAGAGGAAGCTGCCCAGCCTCAAGGGCTGCAGGTTCAGCGCTGTGAACTGAGCTAAAGGAGGCGTCATCCCTCCCTTGCGTCACTCCCACCCAAACAAACCCCTTGTCACTTGGATGCAACTCCCCAGGGTTGCAACATGTGAGCCACAATATCTGATTTCACAACTGCTGTGGCTCCTTACCCAAGGTGGGGAGTATTTATTTATTTTTAATTAAAGCAAGTTAAATGAACTGAGTCTGGAGGATGTTGCAATAGTGCTGGAGACAGGTGAATGGACTGTAATTGCATCTCTACCTCAGGCAACCAGCCTGGCAGGAGAACCTTCAGGACCTACCAAAGGTAGGGTGACCAGACGTCCCGCTTTTGGTGGGACAGTCCCGCTTTTTAACAATTTGTCCTGCGTCCTGTGGCATTTTAAGAAAGTCCCAATTTTTGGAAAGCATGCAGGAAAGGGCAGGAGAACAGGAAGGGAATATACGGTTTTTGGCTGCTATGTGGCTATTTCACCAGGATATGAGTTTTATATTATTTTTGTTAATTTTATAATGTTAAACTGTAATGATAACAAATAATTGTTGAGAAGTGATTATCGAGAACTGCTTATCAAAGTTTGCATTGTTGTCAGGCCCTGCCCTGCCCGCCCCCCCATGTTGTCCCACTTTACCAATGTTAAAATCTGGTCATCCTAACCAAAGGCCCTCCTGTAAGATAAGCTGGCAGACCTCAGTCTCTCTCTACCTGGGATGGGACACAGCAGCACTGCCCCCAGAGGGCAAGGTGCTCACTGAGTAAGTGTGGACAAAAGGCCATGACCAATACCTCTGTGCCATCTTGGTTACTACCACTACCCCCCTACGGCTACACCTCTCCACCCGCAATCCACTCCTCTCCACTAATTCCCATTCTGGATCCTTCTTCCAAGCTGATGATTTGAAGTCAATACAACATCCCTGATGGTTTTAGTAACAATCAGTGTAGAATCAATGCTTGGGTACTTTGTGGCCTCTCTGTACTATAATTCATATGTTAAATGGACTCACTTTTTTGGGACCTCAAATTCTTTTGTAAAGCTCACTTTATATCACCATTCTAGGTAAATACTGTAGTTTGCTAAAACACATAGAAATGAAAAGAAAGTTGTCGCATGTACCATCCAGCATCATCCTAGGTACCCGTAGCACACAGGCCACGCCCGGAGAAACTCAGGAGGGTTCTGGGGCGGGGACGCTGGTCGCCCGCCACCTGCCACCCGCACACTCACCTGTCCGGTAGCCGGTGCTGTTGAGGTACACGGCGAAGGTACGGCTCTCGTGTTGCGCCTGCCAGGAGGGCGACGAGCAGTTCTCGTTGTTGGTGTACGTGTTGTGGTTGTGGACGTACTTGCCTGTGAGGATGGAGGAGCGCGAGGGGCAGCACATGGGCGTGGTCACGAAGGCGTTGATGAAGTGCGCCCCGCCCCGCTCCATGATGCGCCGCGTCTTGTTCATCACCTGCATGGAACCTGCAAGCATGGGGGAGGTGAGACCGGGCAGGAGCTGGGCATCCGGAGACCCTGGGGAGGCGCTGGGGGCAGGGGGGCACGCGTGGCATTTGCGGACAGAGGCCATCACTCAGTGTGGGATAATCCTGCACACTCGGGAAGAATCCGAGCGCCGCATCTCACCCAACACGTAGGTAAAAAACTGCCCATGAGCGATCTGAGCCTAAATCTTACCCTGTGTTACATGTAAACAGAATGTCTTTTTTGCAGGGTATTAATGGACACTGATTTTTTTTTTTAAAGCAACCACCACGTAAACGGAGAGAAGCTTATATTTTGTTTTGTTTGGAACTTTACCAAGAATTGTTCACTCTTGCTGAAATCTGGACACACCAAGCCCTAAGTACATCCCAGCTGAAATGCTCTGCCATCAGCTGTGAACCACTGTCACCTCCTTTGTCCACAGCTGGTCCTCAGCTTAGAAGCCACTGTCCACCCTCCTAGGGCGCCCCTGGGATAACTCTGGCTCCTGGTTCTCTCCAGCATACCTGTAGCGCGTCATTAGGACTGAAATACCTGCACCAGGTAGGCTGGTTGCCTTCATGCCTATGCTTGTTTCTGAAAGAAGTTGGAAGCAGAGGAAGGCACTGAGGATGGAGGGACACGAAGGTCAGTGAAGCCCGACAGTGTGCAGGCCGCGGTCCCAGGACTGCCAAGGCCACATGGCTCATTCAAAGCTGAGTCCTTGGCAGTGCCACAATGTGTGACACACAGTAGGTACTCAAAAAATGTGTGAAGAGTGGATGAGCAATTGTGCGTCATGGAAATCCTTTCTCTTCCTCAGATTTTCCCCTTTTCCTTCGGTGCTTAAGGTTTGTAGGGGGTTGAATGGTGCCTTCCCCCCAAGATAAGAACATGTCCCGACTTTGGGAACCTGTGAATGTGAACCTACTTGGAAAGAGACTCTTTACAGGCATAATTAAGGATCTTGAATTAAGATCATTCTGGATTACCTGGGTAGGCCCTAAATCCAGTGACAAGTGTCTATCTATATAGGAGACAGAGGGGAGAAGACAGACACAGTGGGGACAGCCATGTGGAGGTGGAGGCAGGGACTGGAGTGATGTGTCTTTAAACCAGGGAACGCTTGAAGCCCCCTGGAGTCAGCAGAGGACAGGAAGGATTCTCCTCTAGAACTTTGAATGAAGCATAATCCATTGATACTTTGATTTTGAACTTCCAGTCTCCAGAGCCATGAGAGTAAATTTCAGGTGTTTTTTTTTTTTCTTTGAGACAGAGTCTTGTTCTGTCGCCCAGTGTAGAACGCTGTGGCATCACCATCACTCACAGCAATAGCTCACAACCTCAAACTCAGGCTCAAGTAATCCTCTTGCCTCAGCCTCCCCAGTAGCTGGGACTACATGCACCCACCACAATGCCTGTCTATATTTAGAGATAGGATCTTGCTCTTGCTGAGGCTGGTCTCAAACTCCTAAACTCAGGCGATCCACCTGCCTCAGCCTCCCAGAGTGCTAGGATTACAAGTGTGAGCCACAGCACCTGGCCTCAAATTTCTCAATTTAAGCCATCCAGTTTGTGGTCTTTTGTCAGGATAGCAGCAGGAAACCAATACAGTGTCTAGCAGTGTCTACCAGGCATTGAGGTTCTTGCTGGAAAACTGTGATCCCAATCACTTAGCAACCCCCAGAGAGCGAAAATAACTCATCATTGGATGTCCCTCAGCTTCCTGTCCCTATGGGCAAGAGTGAAAAGATTTACATGGCTCTTTTATCCTATCTTTCTGTTAAATAGGGGAGGAAAAAGCTAGAGCTTCCTGGAGGCAAACAAAGATCATATCTCT
This sequence comes from Galagoides demidoff, assembly GCA_963574575.1. Classification (NCBI taxonomy): domain Eukaryota; kingdom Metazoa; phylum Chordata; class Mammalia; order Primates; family Galagidae; genus Galagoides; species Galagoides demidoff. Next base: position 12,258 of record CAUYQV010024124.1, on the reverse strand, counting down.
CCAATGCTTAAAATCATTCAGAAGTTTCCCACTGCATTCAGAATAAAACCCAAATTCCTTTCTGGGCCTTACACACCCATCATGACCTTCCCTACTCACTGCCCTTGCTCCTTCCAGCTCATCTTGCTCACATGGGTTTGCCTACATGGCCGTCTCATTGTTTCTCAAATGCACCAAGTTCATCCCTGCCCCAGGATCTTTGCACTTGCTATTGCCTCTGTCTGGGATTCTCTTCCTGAGACTTTGCTTTGACTGGCAAAGCCCATCATCTGGATCTGCTGGCTGATCTTCCCATCTGAGGGCATGCCACCAGGTCACCTCCTACCACGCCACTTATCTCCTTCTGAAATGATCTTGTTTTCTGGTTTTCATGTTGATGATCTGCCTCTCGTCTGGACTGACAGTTATGGGTGACACAGGGGCTGCTCCCTCAGAGGGGTATATAGTGTGTACTTTGTAAAAACCTGCTGAGTGGCTGAAGGAAATGGAACCTGCCCTTGGGAGCCCACCACTGAGGAGGTTTTATAAGGGACTTCCCTGGAACCAGGTGGGTTACCTGAGCCTCCTGGCCAAGGTCACCTGTGACAGGTAGAAGAAAGAACCAGTTTTGTGTTATGAGCTGAACAGGAATTCTCAGGCCCCAGAGCTGCCAGAACACCTGATATTGAGGCCACATACCTCCCAAGACGTCCCCAGATGTCCCAGCTGTAACTGGTTGGTAATTATAGGGTTTCCACCAGGTGTGAGGTCTCCCTCTGGAGGTGCTGGAGGAAGTGGGCTCTGTGTGGCCTCCTTTGACCAGCTGGCACTAACTCAGCTGAACCTGTGAAGTGAGTCTGGTATGGTCCCAGCAGTCCCAGTGTCTGGCAGAGCCCTAGGGGTCTCACCAGCCATTCCTGGGGAACTGGGCCCTTGGGATCCCAGGCAGACCCCTGCTTGCCAGTCAGCTCCCTTCACCTTGAGTTTTTAGCACCAGTCAGGACATCAGGGTCATGCCCTTGAGGTCCCAGGATTAAGCACTGGCGACGACACCACTTCCTGGCCTCTGTCTTAGCCACCCCCCTCACCCACCACCTGGGACACTCTCATTCTTCAGATCACATGGCTCCCCATTTGGCTCCTTTAGTTAATGGCCAAATGACACCTTCCTAGAGAGGCCTTCCCTGGCACTCCCGGCCACCAACACCCTGCCCTCTGCATCACTGCTTCCTTTCTGACCACCAGGAGGGAGTTGTCAGCTACCTTCCTCAGACATCAAACTCATTTCTATTTTACCCATTTGTGGGTTGCCTGGAACAGACCCATGAGGGCAGGAATTCACCCTACTATGTTCATTATTGTTTACCTAAGCCTGGCACATAATAGGTGCTTAGCAAATATCTGTTAAATTAACAAATAAAATACACTGTTGGGTTTGCATTCAAAAAAAATAAAAAATAGCCAGGCATTGTGGTGGGTGCCTGTAGCTGTAGCTGCTTGGGAGGCTGAGGTAAGAGAATTACTTGAGCCCAAGAGATTGAGGTTGCTGTGAGCTATGACACCATGGCACTCTACCTGAGGGAGACAAAGTGAGACTCTGCCCCCCCCACAAAAAAAAAATAAAGTGACACCAGATTTCAAAGTTTGTGAGATGGAACAGGTCATGTACTATCAAAAGGAAAGGCGCACCTAGATAAGCAAGGCTAAAAAGACACGATGAAAGGTAATTCTTTAGTTTGGGTTTTTATTTTATTTTTTTCCTCACAAACTCCAGGTTTAGAGGTGAGATAGAGAGTCCAAAAGCCAAAAACACAATGCGGTTTGTGGCCGAAAATCAGAATATCCAAGACCAGGAAAGATGAATTTAAAAATGATACATTGGATAGTATTGAGATATATTTTGTTTATCTTATATTAGATCTTTATCTCTTAAACTTCCATGGAAAAATAGCATTTGCCCACTGAGTTGAAGCAGGAAATAATTCAGCCTGAACTCTAGTATGCCTTTAATTTCTACATAATAGAAGTAAAAAACAGATGCTTAAAGAAATCATTCTCATATGTTGGTGTTTGGGATATTTTCTTATTATTATCAGTGACCTAAGTAAGATGAAATTTTAGAAGCTATAAAAATAATTTAAATGGGCGGCACCTGTGGCTCAAAGGAGTAGGGAGCTGGCCCCATATACTGGAGGTGGTGAGTTCAAACCCGGCCCCAGCCAAAAACTGTAAAAAATAATAATAATCATAATCATAATTTAAATACGCCCTACACACAGAAAGATAAAACTCCTTTAATTTCAGTATAAACACTCAGACACTCGTTTCCACTATGTTCTTCCATCTTTTTTGCTTTCTTTGCTCATTTATATCTGGGATTTCTGCCAAGTATCTGGTGAACTATGACATGTTGATGGCCAAGGCTTACTTTTACAGCTTCAAAAAAACTTTCCACTAGATACCTAAGAGATTTGACACTATCCCCCTTCCCCAAAGTTACTGTAATTTATGGAGATATCAGTGTCAAATAATTTGAATTTCTCGTGATTGCCAGAGTTATAATTAGTGTTTTACAGTTAGTGACTCTATTAAGAATACCTTTAGTTCTCTTCTGGGCTTGCCAGAAGAGGGACTTGATTTTCTTGACCTGTTGTCATACCTTTCACCTTATGCTGTCATCCCATGGGATGCAAGATTACTTCTCTCCATGCAAACTATAAAAGACTTCCATAAATGAGGACTTGATATTTAACACGTTCACTGCTTCATAAAGTTCCCATCTGGCAATAAAATGCAGGACTGTGCTGTCACCAGATATGTCATGATTTTGAATTTTTAAATTTACCTTGACTCACACTGCCAGCAAACATAGGTAATTTGGCGTTTCTTTGAACACATTACTAGCAGAATATTAGTTCTTGAGTTCAAAGGTGAATTTTAGAAGAGCTTTGCCAACACTCACATATGACTATAATAGATTTGAATAAAAAACACAGGCATATTTCTGCTATAACCTTAAGATTCAAGTACTATAAGGAAGTATGGTAGTAAAAAAAAACACTATTGTGGTTTCCTATAGCTTCTCTACCAGGCCTAAAAAACTCATCTGACAGCACTAAGAACAAATAGTATATTTTATTTCCTGATACTATCAAATAGTTTAAAATATTTTATTTTAAATTTAATGATCAATGTAAAAATTTGGAAAATCCAGGAAAATGTAAAGAAGAAAATGTGATACCCTATAGATCCATACTCTTTTTTTCCTCCACTCCCCCAACAGTTTTTGGTTTTGGCCAGGTTTCAACCTACCACCTTCAGTATATGGGGCCTGAGCCCTACTCCTTTGAGCCACAAGCACCGCCCAAGATCCATACTCTTAAGATAACTTCAATTTGGGGGGTATATTTCTGCAAATATTTTGTATATTTTTCTAATTCTGCCACAATATCATGATCATCATTTCACATCCTAAAATATTCTATACAACGTTAATGCTTATTATAATTGTAATGTTATTTCATATGCTGGTGATAATTTATTTAACCACATAGCTAGAGGTAGGTATCTGTTTTTTAAATATTTAAAATATTATAATGTAGTGTGTGTCCTGGAACATAATACTCTGACTCATAGTAGTTATATTTATGTATTTTTTTTATATCCTAGAATTCTTGTTTTACGTAACCAGAACTCTCCATTATATTCTCTTGGAAACAAGAATAAAAGAAAAAAGGGTTTTTTGCTTGTTTGTTTGTTTGTTACCTCTGGAGTTGCTAAGCAGAGAAAATCAGAATCTGCAGCTGCTGGAGCCATGTTTTCCTCCTAAACTTACCTGAAGGTTGAAGTTAAGTTAATCTAGCAAAGAGGAATGATAGATCTGTGCTTGACCTTGGAGCCTGGGTGTTTAAATTATTTGGGGTTGGTTTCCATAACTTACAACTCAATTTTTTTTTTAATTTTGGCATCTATCTAATCTTGCCTTTAAAGAGCTGCTTTTTATTACTAGAGTTCAAAGAATTGTAATGTTTCAAAGTTCTTGAAATATAGGACACAATTGCATTCCAGAAAATTAACATAAATTTGCACCCCAATAGTAATGAATGTTTGCCACAGAAAGGCTTTTGAAAAATCTCCAACTGATGTGCCTCTGTCAATTGGAGGCTGTTTATAACTCTCAGCCTTAATTTTATTTATTCCACCAATATTTATAGATCATATAGGAATGTATGAAGGAATCACCCTTCGATCTGAAGGATGAATTGAAGAATAACAGCTGCTATAGTGTGAAATTTATTATTCATGAATTATAGTACAAAGATGAAAAGGACACAAGACTATCTTAAAGGAGCTCACATCTGGTGAGGAAGCAGAAAGCCTTCTATCTAAGTACGTGTGATGTCGTCAGTGATATAACAAGACTATGAAGAAAGGGCCTGGGAGACATAAGAGGAAGTAATGGTCTGGGATCAATAGTGTGTTAATCTATTTTCTGTTGCTTATAGCAGAGTATATGAAACTGGGCAATCTATAAAGAAAATTAATTTATTTCTTGCAGTTATAAAGGCTGAGAAGTCCAAGGTCAAGGGTCCACGTCTAGTGAGGGCCTTCTTGCTGGTAGAGACTCTGCAGAGTCATGAGGGGGCACAAAGCATCACATAGCAAGGAGGCTGAGTATGCTACCTCAAGCCTTTCTTCCTCTTCTTAGAAAGTCATAAGTTCTACTCCCATGATAGTGCATTAATCTACAAATGGGTTAATCCATTCCTGAGGGAAAAGCTTTCATGGCCCAATCACCTCTTAAAGGCTCTCAGCTCTCAATTCTACCACATTAGGGATTAAATTTAAACATGAACTTTGGAGAGGACAAATGTTCAAACCATAGCAAGTAGAAAGGCTTTAAAAAGCTGTTAGTAATTGACCTTGAGTAGAATTTCAACCACCAGGGAAATGGAAAAGGCAGAAGATGAGGCTCAGATTGGAATCTGGCATTGAAAATCATAGAAAGAGGCTTGATGCCTGTGGCTCAAGCTGCTAAGGCACTGCCACATACACCTGACCTGGTGGGTTCGAATCCAGCCTGGGGCCTGCCAAACAATGATGGCCGCAAGCAAAAAATAGCCAGACATTGTGGAGGGCACCTGTAGTCCCAGCTACTTGGGAGGCAGAGGCAGGAGAATTGCTTGAGCCCAGGAGTTGGAGGTTGCTGTGAGCTATGATGTTACAGCACTCTATCCAGGGTGTCAGCTTGAGGCTCTGTCTCAAAAAAAAAAAAAAAGAAGAAGAAAGGAAAAGAAAAGAAAATCAGAGAAAGACAAGCTATAGAATTGGTTCCTTATTCTCTCGATGTCAGACCTATGAATAATTGGTTGAAGTAAACAGTTTCAAGTAGAAAAGCAAAAAAAGCATATCCATATTTTAACCAAATATAATCTAGCAGCGATATGAAGGATGAATAACAATATCACACATAGGAAGGCTAACCAGTAAAAAAAGTTAGTAGTCCAGGTGAGATATGATCAAGATCTGAAATTTAAAAGAAATAAAAATTAAGAAAAGATGAGGATACTTTTTAAGAATAGCCCTTTACTTCTGTATTATTAATTATTCATTTGTGCAAAATGTCCATTTCTCTGAACCATGGCCTGTTTTATGTAAGTCAGAATATCATTACTTGAGTCTAGGGCAAAGAGGAAAGAAGCTCAAGTGGTATTAGTAGATCACAATGGCAACTTGTTCTAGTTGAATGTCCAAACTGGAAGTCTTGCACTTGGTATTTTTATGGCACATCAGAATAGTGAGGTGAGGGCATAAGAAGCAGACAGTGAAGGATGGGTGCCAGGAACTAAATAACACATCAGGCTTTCCAGATGATAATCGGCATTGAGTCTGGGATACGAGTCATGGTCAACAGAACTCCCATGAAGGAAACTTAGACCTGTGTCCAGTCATCTCAAAAGGATAATATGAGAATCTAGTGAATAAAGGAAGACCCCTTACTGAGAATCAGCATGGGTACCCAGGATTACCCTGAAATACCAAATTTGGGGCATGTGCAATAGACCTGTACTGAAAGAACCATTATGGTGTTTATGTGTATGGGATCCATCAAAGCATCCATTACATAGGACTTAAGAAGTGGAAAACAGGCAAATACTGAGCATTTGCTTATTTTTTTGCCCAGACCTGGATATAAGATAAAGGGCTCCAGATGAAGGGTGAACTTTTAGATGGGGGGATTTTAATAGAGTCTTTGGGAATGAGCCTCCAAAATCAGTGCAGCTCAGAGAAAGAGATGGAGACATAAATATTCATAAGTATAAGCTCATACTCTTATTACTCTGTACCTTCATCCACTTTATTTTATGCTATTTAATTTGTTTATTGCATTCTCTCAATATTCCTTGAGCTCCAGGGTATGAACACTTACCTGTTTTATTTTCAACCAAATTTGAATATAGTCAATATTAGTAATATTGACTAAAACAATGTTCCAGTGTCTGTCACTAGAAAGTATTCATCAATCTTTGTTGATGAAATGCTCTGATCTTCAATAGAGTTTAGAAAGAAATATAAAAAGGAAAATTCACTGTAGAAGACCCACCTTACCCTCCATGTTAAGTTTGATGAGTGGGAAACTGAAGCAAGTCTTTGTAATTTGGAGATTCAAGGGTGGAGGGTGTCTAGGCCTCTCTATTAGTTTTCTAGGGGTATCATAATAAAGTACCAAACTGGGTGGTATAAACAACAAAAATTATTTTCTCATAGTTCTGGAGGCTAGAGTCTGAGATCACCTGGTTCTTTCTGAGACTTGGGAGGGAGATTCCATTCCATGCTAGTTTCTGGAGGCTGGTTAGCAATCTTTGTACTTCCTTGGCAAGTGGAAGTATCACCTTAGGTTCTGCCTTTATGTTCATGTGATTTTATTTTTATGTGAATATATATCTCCAAGTTTACCTTTTTATCAGGATATCAGCCCTATTGGATTAGGGTACATTCTAAACTCTCTCCGTAATATGTCCTTCCACTGGTTAATCCTGACCACTTGTTCTCACTTTAAGACAAATGGGATTATACCAGGAAACACAACCACAGCCACCCTGACATCCCTTTCCCTAGTCCTTGGCTTTTCTCATGGTGAGTTGATGCAGGACAGTAAGTCAGTTCTGTCTGCTTTCCCTCAAGGCTCCCTTAGTTTATTTACAGCCATGATGACCTTTCCCCAGTTATTGATATTTTTTTCTCCCCTGCAGTGAAACAAAAACTAAGTTATCCCATAGAAAAAATATTGGAGACCCTGATTTTATAAGTCTGACGGTTCTTAAAATGACTTCTCATTTAGGAACATGATTGGCTTACTAAACCAACCACATATTGTGTACTATACTTTGGAGAGTTATCATTCTATTTCATTTTCTCTTTTTTGATTCCTTCTCCAGTAATACTACATTTCCCTTTGGAATGCTTTACCTGCTTTTCGTGAGGATGAGGTACCTGAGAGTTGCACGAGTACCTCTTGATGCTCCATTTATGCTGCCTCACATCAGTGTCCAAATCAGGACTCTGATTAGTAAAAATGTAATTTGGAGAGTCAAGGGTGGAGGCTGTCCCTTCACCTAACTGCCAAGCTGGATACATAGTCACAGAGTAACCCAAGTAGTAGCAATCGTCATGATTTGTTCCCTCATTGACAGCTATTTTCTTCTAAGGCAATGTCTCCAATCATTTTGATTATTGGCTTTTCTTAGACTCAACCCACTACACTGAGGAATATTTCATCTCGCCTCTCATCCATGCTGCCTTCTTGCAGGAATTTATAGCAATCTATACATTAAATCGTCTCGCAGAACATAAGACCCTCTATTTTTAGGGTCTTTGTGTATTCTCGCATTTAAAAGTACAGACTGGAACTTGCCATAGTATTTACAACCTTTGTAAAGGAACATATATCCTGGGTTTACTCAAATGATGGGCTCACTAAAGACATTTTACGGCTCAGCACCTGTGGCTCAATCGGCTAAGGCACCAGCCATGTACACCTAAGGTGGCGAGTTCGAATCCCCAGCCCGGGCCCGCCAAACAACAATGATGGCTACAACCAAAAAATGGCCGGGTGTTGTGGTGGGCCGGGCGCCTGTGGTCCCAGCTACTTGGGAGGCTGAGGCAGGAGACTCGCTTGAGCCTAGGAGTTGGAGGTTGCTGTGAGCTGTGATGCCATGGCACTCTACCCAGGGGGATAGTTTGAGGCTCTGTCTCAAAAAAAAAAAAAAAAGACATCATTTTACATCAGTTAGTAAAAGGCAAAGGATGCCTATATTTTATTGCTTATTTTGTTCTTGCTAAATAAAATGAGAAATGTTTCACTAGGAATTCGTGGCCCTCACTCTTCTTTAAATAAGAGGATGTTATCAATATTTCCGTGGTTGCATAAATAAGCAAAGATAGTTCATAATGAATAAAATGCACACTATTCTAATAACAACTACCTTACCATTCATATAGCCTATCACATGATTTTTTTTTTTTTGAGACAGGGTCTCACTATGTCACTCTCACAGTAGAGTGCGATGACATCACAGCTCACAGCAACCTCAAACTCTTGGGCTTAAGCAATTCTCTTGCCTCAGCCTTTCAAGTAGATGGGACTACAGGCGCTCACCACAACACCTGGCTATTTTTTGTTGCAGGTGTCACTGTTGTTTAGCTGGCCTGGGGTGGGCTTGAATCCTCCAGCCTCAGTGTATGTGGTTTGCACCGTAACCACTGTGCTATGGGTGTAACCACTGTGCTATGGGTGCCAAGCCAACATGATTCTCAGTTTAAATGTTTTATGTACATTTCAAGATAAGTTGTAAACTCCAAGAAAGAGATCATCTTTTTCATATGTTTTAATTTTATCTAGGATACCTCTCAAAGGGCTTTTGGAGCTTTCATATATATTGATTGCATGGGTGTCACATATATAAGCTAAATATATCAATATATGTACAAAGTGTGCATAGCCATAATCTAGCTCATATACCTTTAATTAATACTTTTATTCTTGGTATGATTCCAATTTTGATCAGGTTTTGTTATTTTTTTGCTAGGAAGTAAAAAAAAAATAATTTAGAGTCTTAAAAAGTCAAATACTTGACTTTTAAATATTAATGATGCTATGAATTCCTAAGCTGTATGCTAACCAAACATATGGTTAGAAATGCCTGTATTAAAATATTGTGGGGCAGTGCCTGTAACTCAAAGGAGGAGGGCGTCAGCCCCATATACCAGAGGTGGCAGGTTCAAACCAGGCCCCAGCCAAAAACTGTAAAAAATAAATAAATAAAGATGATGAAATTAATATATAGTGAAAAACATTTGATGTGGATCAGCACCCATGGCTCAGTGAGTAGGGTGCCAACCACATGCACTGGAGCTGGCGGGTTCAAGCCTGGCCCGGGCCTGCTAAACAACAATGATCACTGCAACCGCCCCCCCCCAAAAAAAGTGGCTGGGCACTGCGGTGGGCACCTGTAGCCCCAGCTACTTGGGAGGCTGAGGCAGGAGAATTGACTGAGCCCGGGAGTTTGAGGTTGCTGTGAGCTGTGACACTATAGCACTCTGCTGAGGGCAACAAGAGTGAGACTCTGTCTCAAAAGAAAAGAAAAAAAATCCTTTGATGTGAGCAAAAGAGAGAACTTCTGTTTACAGAATTCTCACAACAGTAGGATAAAAGAAGAACAAAAGAACATAAAGTGATATGATGTAACAATGACAAGTCTACCTGGGACAGGATACAAACCCCTATTATGTATTTTGATGCCCTAAATAAACCTCATTTCCTTATAACGTGAAAATTCTTCACTATTCTTTCACACTGTGTCAGACAGAGTCTCTTCGGCAGTTTTATGTGGTGCTCAAGTCTATACAGGCACAATTTGCTTTGATATTGAAAGATGAAGGGGCAAACCCTAAAAGGCTCCCTCATGAATTCCTCAGGCAGGCCTCTTTAACTCAATGCTCTTTAGACCTGCCACCTCAAGTAAATGTGTGAGGAACAACATCAGCTGTCCAGCCAGACGCTAGAGTGCTGCCTTAATCTCACCCCAGTATCAAGGGTGATTGTTTTTATGCAGTAGAAGTAATTCCAGAGGAAAAGACAGAGCTGCTGCAATTTGTCTGGATCTAAGATTAGGCTTCCACACATTCTATGAAAGGCCCGAATTGGGATGAATCCCTGGAGTCTCTGCCACATCTGGTGAAGAAGTTGACTTGGCATGCTGCCCAGGTTTGATCCCTTCTCAACTGTTGTGGACTAATCATTCTCAGCTGTATTTACCTCTTTTCTAGCTTATTCTTAAATTAACACCAAATATAGTGTAAATCTCCTTCTTCCTATTACACATTCTCCATTAGCCTCTTGGTGACACCAATACTCAAGGCACTAATAAACACCCTCAGAGCATCGAAGTTCATTGTCAATGCTTTCCGCAGTGGGTGCTCCTCGTTTGCATTTCTCTCCCTCCCTCTTCATTTCAGTGAGCTTCAACTATGGAAACGTGGCCCATTTAGGACCTAAATTTGCATCCCATTATATGTGTTCTGGCTCCTTGACTCCCAAAAGCAAATGATCTTTGCTTTATCTTTCCTCCTTTAGTAAATGGTCAGAGGAGTCGTGTAGAGAAACCAGACAGAAGAACAAACCAAATTACCCTATGCTCCACATTTTAAAATAATGGATTATTAAACCAAAAACGGTAATCACGTTGCTTTACTGAGAGAGAGAGAGAAGACACCGTTCACCACCACTAATTATAGGTGAGGAAATGATAGTAGGAAAGGATCCCACTTTAACACCATTGTTACATATTGGCAAAGAAAAAAAAAATAAGGAAGCCTGATATTCTCATTTTTGACACATTCAACAAAAAAAAAAAAAAAGGAAAATAAGAGTTTGAGCCTTTCCTCAAAAGTATAGAGGTAACTTCATAGCTTTTTACAATCCAGTTTGTGTGTGTGTGTGGGAGTTATAAATAAGGCTTTAAAATGTACCATAAATGCACATTGAAACAAAAGGACTCATGGGATGGAAAAATATCCCCTGGTACAGAAAGAAACGTTAGTAGTAATAATTTCAAAGAAATCAGTTTTTGATGTATGAGGAAAGTTTATTCCTATTCCTAGTGAAATATAGTGAAATTTCTACCCCAGATAGAGCACTTCCTCCTCCATTCATATGGTGTTCACAGTGACGTTTTCATTCTCATCTCTTTTTGACTTCTGTCCATCTTGGCTACCTTAGGCATCCTATCCTTTATTCCCTTGTAACAGCATAAATTGTCTACTCAAAAGCATGTTCTTGTGTCTCTGTATTTGTTCATTTTAAGTGTTTCAAGGAATAAATTTTGTCACTGCATAATGGAGTATAACAATTTCATGTCTTATTGTGCTTTTTTTTACTGATTGAACTTGTCTACTAACAGAGAGGTTTGGAAAGTTAACAGCCTCAGAACTCCAACTCCAGTGAATTCATATTATTGATTAAAGATGATGTGGCCCACAGTAATGACAAGGAAAAAGTGTGGGCCAAGTGCTAAAAATAAATAGGGTTGCTGAGCTCTAAATCTACTTCTTAAGAAATGAAGTTCCTCTTTGTACTTAAGACAACAATTTTTAAGTGAGATGGTAAAAAACAAATTTGTCTTTGAGTTTTTCAAATGATACTGGCATATCTCACAATAGACCCAACTTATGTCCCCTAGTCTGTAATGTATTGATTAAAACTTTACTTACCCTACAATAAATGTGGAAATAGAACTATAAAATAACTTTACAAAAATGAAAGTAAATATTTTCTAGAAAATTTATGAACTATGTTTTGTGAGAAAATGAGCAGAGCAAATCAAAGTTATGTGATGTTACTTGTAAATACAGGGTAATGCAGGTAATGTTATTTGTTAATGCAGGTGTCTCTCATTAAAGACTAAGCAATTACTACAATTGTAAAGAATGGATGTTTAAAATATAATTGAGGCTCGGCTCCTGGGGCTCAATCAGCTAAGGCGCCAGCCACGTACACCTAAGGTGGCGGGTTCGAATCCCCAGCCCGGGCCTGCCAAACAACAATGATGACTGCAACCAAAAAATGGCCGGGCCTTGTGGCGGGCGCCTGTGGTCTTGGCTACTTGGGAGGCGGAGGCAGGAGACTCACTTGAGCCCAGGAGTTGGAGGTTGCTATGAGCTGTGATGCCATGGCACTCTACCCAGGGGGATAGCTTGAGGCTCCGTCTCAAAAAAATA
>CAUYQV010024122.1:0-14915 GCA_963574575.1 Galagoides demidoff | reverse complement strand
TTGATTTGCATTTCTCTGATGATTAAAGACAATGAGAATTTTTTCATGTGTCTGTAGGCCATGCACCTGTCTTCTGCAGAGAAGCTTCTGTTCAAGTCTCTTGCACACAGTGAAATGGGATCACTTCTTCTTTCCTTATTGATTAGTTTGAGTTCTCTGTGCATTCTAGCTATCAAACCTTTCTCAGAAACATAACCTGCAACTATCTTCTCCCATTCCGAGGGCCGTCTGCTTGCTTTACTTACTGTGTTGTTGGCTGTGCAGAAGCTTTTTAGTTTGCTCAGATCCCAGTAGTATATTTTTGGTGATGCTTCAATTGCCTGGGGCGGGGGGTCCTCCTCATAAAGTATTCTCCCAGGCCAATTTCTTCAAGTGTTTTCCCTGCACTCTCTCCAAGAATCTTTATAGTTTGATGCCTTAAGTTTAAGTCTTATCCAGTAAGAGTCAATTTTTCTTAATAGCGAAAGGTGTGGGTCCACTTTCAGTCTTCTATAAGTCGCCAGCCAATTCACCCAGCACCATTTGTTAAATAGGGAATCTTTCCCCCAATTTATATTTTTGATGGGCTTTTCAAAAATCAAATGACGATAATTGTGTGAGTTCATGTCTTGGTTATCTATTCTGTTCCATACCTCTACCTCTCTAATTTTGTGCCAGTACCACGCTTTTTTGATCACTCTAGATTTGTAGTATAGTCTGAAGTCTGGTAGTGTGATTCCTCCTGATTTGTTTTTATTTCTGAATAACGTCTTGGCTATTTGAGTTTTTTTCTGATTTCATATAAAAGGAACTACTATTTTTTTTCCAGATCTTTAAAGTATGACAGTGGTGCTTTAATAGGAATTGCATTAAATTTGTATAATGCTTTTGGTGGTATGGACATTTTAACAATGTTGATTCTTCCCTTCTTCCTAGCCATGAGCATGGTGTGTTTTTCCATTTGTTAACGTCTTCAGATATTTCTTTTCTCAGAGTTTCATAGTTCTCGTTATAGAGATCTTCCACAACTTTTTTTTTAAAGTAAATTCCCAAATGTTTCATCTTCTTTGGCACTACTGTAAAGGGAATGGAGTCCTTGACTATTTTTATCAGATTGACTATCATTGGGATAGATTAAAGGTACTGATTTGTGAGTATTGATTTTGTATCCTGAGGCTCTACTGTATTCCTCGATCACTTCTAAGAGTTTTGAAGTTGAGTCCCTGGGGTTTTCCAGGCATAAGATCATGTCATTTGCAAAGAGTGAGAGTTTCATCTACTCTGACCCCATTTGGATGCCCCCTTGATTGCCTTCTCTTGCCTGATTGCAATGGCTAAGACATCCATTACTGTGTGGAATAGCAGTGGAGCCAATGGGCATCCTTGCCTAGTTCCTGATCTGAGGGGAAATGTTTTCAATTTTACTCCATTCAATATGATATTGGCTGTGGGTTTGCTGCAGATGGCCCCTATCAGTTTAAGAAATGTCCCTTCCATATCTGTTTTCCTAAGTGAATGGAAATGAATTTTATGAGAAGCTTTTTCTGCATCAATTGAGAGAATAATATGGTCATTGTTTTTATTTTGTTTATGTGATGTATTATATTTATGGATTTACATATTTTGAACCATCCTTGATACCCTGGGATAAAACCAACTTTGTCATGGTTTATAATTTGCTTGACATGCTGCTGGATTCTGTTTGCTAGGATCTTACTGAATACTTTTGTATCTTATGAAATTGGTCTATAATTTTCTTTCCTTGTTGGGTCTTTTCCTGGTCTGGGGATGAGGGTGATATTTGCTTTGTAGAATGTGTTGGGCAGTATTCCTTCTTTTTCAAAGTTTTGGAAAAAGGTTATGTAATATAGGTACTAGTTCCTCTTTAAAGGTTGATAGAATTGTGGTGTGAAGCCATCTGGTCCTGGAATTTCCTTTTTATGGGAGATTTTGTATAGTTTAAGCTATTTCAGTACTTGATATAGGTCCATTTAGTATTTCCAACTCTTTATGGCTGAGTCTAGGATGGTGGCGTGCTTCCAGGTATTGGTCAATTTCTGACAGATTTTCATATTTCTCAGAACAGAGATTTTTATTACATTCATTAAGGATTTTTTGAATGTCTGAGGTGTCCATTGTTATTGCACCTTTGTCATTTCTAATTGATAATATTAGGGATTTTACTTTTCTATTTCTAGTTAGGTTAGCCAAAGGTTTATCAATTTTATTACTCTTTTCATAAAACCAACTTTTTGATTCATTGATCTATTGAATGATTCTTATATTTTCAATTTCATGTAATTCTGCTCTAATTGTGGTTATTTCCTTTCTTCTGCTGAGTTTAGGGTTGGAATGTTCTTCCTTTTCTAGTTTCTTGAGACGTCCCATTCATTAAGTTCTTGACTTCCTTTCTTTCTGTTCTCTTGAGGGAGGCTTGCAATGCTATAAATTTCCCGCTTAGGGTTGCCTTTGCAGTATCCAACTGGTTATCATTTGTGTCATCCGTATCATTATGTTCCCAAAATTAAGTAATTTTCCTCTTAATCTCATCTATGACCCAGCTAACATTCAACATAGGTTATTTAGTTTTCATGACCTTGTTTGGGTATGAAGATTCCTGTTGTTGTTGAGTTCAACTTTTATTCCGTGGTGGTCTGAGAAAATACAAGAAACAATTTCTATTCTTTTAAATTTGCTGAGGTTATTCTTGTGATCTAAGATGTGAACAAGTTTGGAGGATGTTCCACGGGCTGGTGAGAAGGGTGTGTATTCCGTTTATGAGGAAGAAATGTGCTGTAGATGTCTGTTAAGTTCATTTGTTGTAGGGTCAAGTTCAATTCCAATGTTTCTTTGTTGAAAGATGCTTGGCGAGAGTGCAGGGGAAACCCTTGAAGAAATTGACCTGGGAGAATATTTTATGAAGAGGACCCCCCCAGCAATTGAAGCAACACGTAAAGTATGTTACTGGGATCTGATCAAACTAAAGAGCTTCTGCATAGCCATGAAGACATTAAGTAAAGCAAGAAGACAGCCCTCAGAATGGGAGAGGATATTTGCAGGTTATGTTTCTGAGAAAGGTTTGATAACTGGAATCCGCAGAGAACTCAAACTTATTAATAAAAAAAAGAACAAGTGATCCCATTTCATTGTGGGCAAGAGACTTGAACAGAAGCTTCTCTGAAGAAGGCAGGTGCATGGCTTACAGACACATGAAAAACAAGTTCATCACCTTTAATCATCAGAGAAAGGCAAATCAAACCACTTTGTGATATCATCTAACTCCAGTAAGAGTAGCCTATGTAACAAAATCCCAAAACTACATACGTTGGTGTGGATGTGGAGAAAAGGGAACGCTTCTCCACTGCTGGTGGGAATGCAAGCAAATTCGTTCTTTTTGGAAAGAAGTTTGGTAAATACTTAGGGAATTAAAAAAAAACCTACGGCTTGATCCTGCAATTCCTCTACTAGATATATATGCAGAAGACCAAAAATCATTTTACAACAAAGAACTTTTGTTGTAGTCCAATTCATAATTGCCAAGTCATGGAGGAAGCCCAAGTGACCATCGACCCATGAATGGATTGACTGTGGTATATATATACCATGGAATATTATGCAGCCTTAAAAAATATGGAGACTGTACCCCTTTTGTATTAACCCAGATGGAGTTGAAACACATTATTCTTAGTAAAGTATCACAAGAATGGAGAAGCAAGAGTCCAATGTACTCAATTATAATATGAAGCCAATAGATGATCTAATATACACCCACATAAGAAGAAAACTCAAATCAATTTAAGGTTGAGGTGTGGGGTCCCCAAGGGATGGGGATAGGGAAGACGGGTGGTGTATTGCACTTAATGGGTGCAATGTTAGAGTATATGGAACACCTCTTTGGGGTCAGACTTTTTTTTTTTTTTTTTGAGACGGAGCCTTAAGCTATCCTGCTGGGTAAAGTGCCATGGCATCACAGCTCATAGCAACCTCCAACTCCTGGGCTCAAGCGAGTCTCCTGCCTCCGCCTCCCAAGTA
This sequence comes from Galagoides demidoff, assembly GCA_963574575.1. Taxonomy (NCBI): domain Eukaryota; kingdom Metazoa; phylum Chordata; class Mammalia; order Primates; family Galagidae; genus Galagoides; species Galagoides demidoff. The sequence goes on along the minus strand of CAUYQV010024122.1, from coordinate 10,904 downwards.
GCTGGGACCACAGGCGCCCGCCACAACGCCTGGCCATTTTTTGGTTGCAGCCATCATTGCTGTTTGGTGGGCCCGGGCTGGGGATTCGAACCCACCACCTTAGGTGTATGTGGCTGGCGCCTTAGCCTATTGAGCCACAAGCGCCGAGCCTATCATTTTATTTTTTGTGTAGAATAAAGGTTACCTATATATCAGTAGAAGATAAATTTTTCAGTGGCTATGAAGATCAATAGGAGAGATAATAGTGGAAATACGATGTCATAAAATAATTGTCTACATATAGGCAACTAGTTACTTCATGAGCCAGACGATTTGGCTTTTCCCTAACATACAGCTAGTTTTCAGAGTGATCTTGCTTTTCTTTTATGTAAGTCTCGAGAGATTTAGTGTAACAGAGGAAAGGATTGTTTATTACAAACCACTGCTGGCCATCAAACGGACTGCTGTGATATAATACATTGATGCGCAGGCAGGGTTTATGAGAAGCAGCTCATTTGCTCCATTTGACTGTGATGGGCATAATAATGGATCCCCCGCCTTAGAAGACCACACAGTAATCCCTGGAACCACTGAATATGTTATCTTGCAAGACAAAACGGATTTGGCAGATATAAATAAACTGAGGTTCTTGAGATGGGGAGATTATCCCAGATTCTGCAATGTAATCACAAGGGGCCTTTGAACCTTTCCTGGCCGTGATCAGAGGAATATGGGGACATGGAGGAAGGGCCCAGAGACATGTGCCATTGCTTCATTCAAAAATGAAGGAGGAGGTTTCTAGAAGCTGGAAATAGCAAAGAAACAGATTCTCCCCCAGAGCTTCCAGAAAGGACATGCAGTTCCACCCATGTGTTGAGTTAAGAGAATGAGAACCAAGTTGGCCTTGTGACCTATGGAACTTTATAATAGTACATTTATGTTGCTTTAAATCATTACGTTTGTGGTAATTTGTTATAGTAACAATACAGCCTACCTACCTTGCCTGCCAGGAATGGAACCAAAAAACCACAAATTAAATATTCTTACTGCCTAGGAATGGATTTTCCAAAGAAAGTGATGATCAGAGGTGATATACACATGCACGCACACACATACACAGACACACATATGTATATTTGAGTATTTTATGCAATTTAAAATTGTTAATATAAAAAAATCTGCTGAGTTGCTACCTCCATAGAGGGAACCCATACAACAAACAAAATATAAAAGAAATAAAATGGGGGTGATTCTTTCCTTCATCTATGAATAGCAATGCCAAAAAAGTGGTCTTTTTGAATATTTATCAATATCTTATTAGTTATGCATGGCGTTCAGCTTATTATAAATGCCTCTGAAAGATGAACGCTTTATGAATGCTAATGATTCTGATTCAGCAAATAAAAATTTTTCTTCTTCCCTTTTCATAAGTGACAATAAAATGATCAACTATAATATGTATTTCATTAAGATAAATGAGATGGTCAATACTGGGCTCAACAAGCAATTCTCCAAATTTTGGTTTCAGGACCACTTTGCAGTCTTAAAATTTATTGAAGACCCCCATGGAGTCTGTCGATGTGGGTTATATCCAGTGATATTCATTGTAATAGAAATTTAAACTGATAATTTTAAAAAATATATATTTAACAATCGACGTTAAATATTTAGAGTGAACTAATTGGTTGACATCAATTTTATATCTCATAAAATAATTGTAATTCAAAAATGTAAAAAATAGAAAGAAATGGTGTCGTTTCACATTTTTGCATATTTTTAATGATTAGCTTAATAGAAAAGTGGCTTGCTTTCCATAATTACTTTTGCATTCAATCCATTGCAATACGTTTTAACTGAAGTATATGAAGAAAATCCAGTCTTGTGCCGATATGTAGTTGAAAGGGGATTATTTTAACAGCCTTTTCAGATAATTGTGGATATTCTTCTGTAATGCTGTATCAAACTTTGACAAGTAATTTCTAAAGGTTGGTTGCAATATGGAATCTGAAAACATAAATTAACTTTTTGCACCTTTTTCCATTAAGATACTGTTCCGTCCTGCAGCATACCTTTTATTCATGTATGACTTTATAATACTTTGAATTAGAGTTTTGGGAAATATTGGTTCACTTTTCCAAATGTTGTCCCATTTCATACACTACCGAGAAATCCTATTTGTTAATATTGTGAGCACACTCATCAGAAAAGGTCTTTAGGTTCTGGAAAGCTGTCAAATTCATGGTGACAGATACAAGTTTTCTAAATTCTATTTCTGTTGCTGAAGAGCTCAGATTTACCATTGGCAACAAGTACCGTTTTCCTAAAGTGACAGCTGACTTTATTAATTTTCAAGAAAATATCTGCTAAATACTCAGAATTTAGTTTGTCAGTTGTTCTTTCAAGAAAAATGATGCTTCATGAAAAATGGAGCTACTTCAGCTCAAAACTCAAGCATGTAAGTGCTTTTTTTTGTGGCAAACATCCTACGTAGGCAGCAAAAGCGCTTTCTGTGCAGTCCCATTTTGTTACAGAATTATTCGAGTTGTGCACTCGGGGGCCAAGATTTAGTAAAACTTAGCTTTGTTAAATAAATGCATTGCTTCATCAACGATATTCTGAAGTGAAGTGGATTTATTTTATTTTAGGAACAGGCAGCAGTGAAAAATACAACTGCCTTTATTATCTGGTGCCACAATCTTAATTGGTGCTAAAGCGCTGGTCGTTTTATCCCCATTGTTTTTGTATCACTAGTGCAAATGTGGACACAATGGAAGTCAATTAATACCTTTATTAAAATTAAAAAAAAAAAACAGTTTGACCTGGGATGCCATGGCGGGACCATGAGGACCCCAGAATGCCAGTGGGTTAGAGATGAGGCTCTGATGTGTTCACAAATATCCCTGCTCACTGTAGATCAAGGCATTTTGCACAGTTTTGGGCCACAGTCATATTTGTTTGCCTGGTTATGGAGAGTAAAAATATGCCTGCTGTCAGACAGAGGAGGGATTCAGGACTGCAGCAGACCAGAGCACATGTGTATCTGGAGGGAAAACAGACATTTCTCCACCCCAGCTGATGTTGCCACACAGAAATAAAGTCCTCATATGGCCATACCTGAATTTTCAAGTGATATTAGAAATATGCCTTCTTATATAATATTTTCTGATTTTAAAATGTGCTAGTCATTCAGGTCTTTCAATTTGAAACACTAGCCAAGTCAAAACAAAACCCTTCTGGCTCGGCGCCTGTGGCTCAATCGGCTAAGGCGCCAGCCACGTACACCTAAGGTGGCAGGTTCGAATCCCCAGCCCGGGCCCACCAAACAACAATGATGGCTGCAACCAAAAAATGGCCGGGTGTTGTGACGGGCACCTGTGGTCCCAGCTACTTGGGAGGCGGAGGCAGGAGACTCGCTTGAGCCCAGGAGTTGGAGGTTGCTATGAGCTGTGATGCCATGGCACTCTACCCAGGGGGATAGCTTGAGGCTCGGTCTCAAAAAAAAAAAAAAAAAACCTAGAGAACTTGGGGAAGAGAGTAGATGAGTTTTTAAGATCAGGACGAGGACAGCAAGACTAAAGAGAGTTTCTCCACCCTACATTTTATTCTCATTGTAAAAATTATATTAAAATATATAGACACAGAAAATGTAGAAATGACGAAGGAGAAAAGGACTCACCCCGCTGCCCTTACACAACTAGCATCTATGTTTTGCTGGACAGTATTTCTTCCTGACTTTTTTTTTAAATTAAATCATTAATGCAATCATGGGGTACAATGTGCAGGTTTTATACACAATTTTTTTTTTTTTTTGAGACAGGGCCTCAAGCTGTCCCCCTGGGTAGAATGCCTTGGCATCAAAGCTCACGGCAACCTCCAACTCCAACCTCCAACCCCTGAGCTCAAGCAAGTCTCCTGCCTCCTCCTCCCAAGTAGCTGGGACCACAGGCGCCCGCCACAATGCCCAGCTATTTTTTAGTTGCAACCGTCGTTGTTTGGCGGGCCGGGCTGGATTCGAACCCTCCACCTTAGGTGTATGTGGCTGGCGCCTTAGCCACTTGAGCCACAGGCACCGAGCCATTTATACACAATTTGAAATATTTTCATCAAACTGGTTAACATAGCCTTCATGGCATTTTCTTAGTTATTGTGTTAAGACATTTGTATTCTAGTAAATTTCACATGTACCCTTGTAAGATTCACCTTAGGTGTGGTCTCACTGGTTATTGTCCTGACTTTTTAATTGCATTTTTTGTACTTGCATAATTTTGACTCACAATTTTAAAATGTTTTTATTGGCCAGGTGCGGTGGCTCACGCCTGTAATCCCAGCACTGTGGGAGGCTGAGGAGGGAGAATCGCTTGAGCTCAGGAGTTTGAGACTTGCCTGAGCAAGAGTGAGACCCCCGACTCATGAAAAAAAAAAATGGAAAAACCCAGTTGGGCTCCTTGGTGAGCATCTGTAATTCCAGCGGCTTGGCTTCCCGAGGCTGAGCAGTGGGATGTCCACAAGCTAGTCTGAGGTTGCACTCTGCTCAGGGCATAGAGTGGGACTCTGTCTCAGCAACAACAACAACAACAAAAAACAACAAAAACGTTTTTATTAAGGAAAATTTCAACATACTCAAAAGTAGAATAGCCTGATGAACCACCATATAGTCACCACTCTATTCCAATTACCAACTGATGACCACTAGCCATGTTTGCTGTATCCCTGCACCTACCTCACCCACTCCCAAACATTATTCTGAAGTGAATATCCAAACATTATATAATTTCTTCAGTAAACATTTCAGTATATACCTTTTTTGATTTGAGACAGAGCCTCAAGCTGTTGCCCTGGGTAGAGTGCTATGGCATCACAGCTCACAGCAACCTCCAACTCCTGGGCTTAAGCAATTCTCTTGCCTCAGCCTCCCAAGTAGCTGGGACTACAGGCACCCACCACAACGCCTAGGCATTTTTTGGTTGTAGTTGTCGTTGTTTGGCAGGCCCGGGCTGGATTCTAACCTGCCAGCTCAGGTGTATGTGGCTGGAGCCTTAGTGGCTTGAGCTACAGGTGCTGAGCCTTCAGTATATATCTTAAAGAACAAGCATTCTCCTTTTAACACATATCCATAAAATTATCACTCCCACTCCTAAAAAATCAATAATAATTGCCTAAAATAATCAAATATGAATTAATGTTCACATGACCTGATTGGCCTATGAACATACTTTTTCTTGTTTTTCTTTCTTTCCTTTCTTTTCTTTTTTTTTTTTTTTTGATGCAAAGTCTCACTTTGTGGCTCTCAGTAGAGTGCTATGGCATCATAGTTCACAGCAACCTCAAACTCTTAGACTCAAGCGATTCTCTTGCCTCAGCCTCCCAAGTGTCCAGGACTACAGGCGCTGGCCACAACACACAGCTATTTTTTTTTTTTTTGAGACAGAGCCTCAAGCTGTCCCTGTGGGTAGCGTGCCGTGGCATCACAGCTCACAGCAACCTCCAACCTGGGCTTAAGCAAGTCTCCTGCCTCCACTTCCCAAGTAGCTGGGACCACAGGCGCCCACCACAATGCCTGGCTATTTTTTGGTTGCAGCCATCATTGTTGTTTGGCAGGCCCAGGCTGGATTCGAACCTGCCACCTTAGGTGTATGTGGCTGGCACCTTAGCCACTTGAGCCACAGGCACCAAGCCACACACAGCTATTTTTAGAGACAAGATCTCACTCTGGCTCAGGATGGTCTGGAACCTGTGATCTCAGGCAATCCTCCCACCTCGACCTCCCAGAGTGTTAGTATTACAGGTGTAAGCCATCATGCCTGGCTTGAATGTCTTTCTTTTTCTAAAGTTTGTCTTAGCTGGCCTGGTAAAGTGGGTCACACCTGTAATCCTAGCACTCTGGGAGGCTGAGGCAGGTAGATTGCTTGAGCCCAGGAGTTTGAGACCAGCATAAGCAAGAGTAAGACTGTGACTCACAAAAAAAGAAAAGAAGTCTCCTACTTGGATAACTGTGGTAATTCTAGAAAAAAATAAAATAAAGAAAAAAAGACAAGAAAAATAAATAAATAAACCTATCATTATGATCACATAGACTTAAACATATTTGTTCTCTTTCAATCCATTGCAGTTATTATTCCAATTGATGCCCATATTTTCCCATCTGTGGCTAGTGGGAGCCTCTTTCAAGTTAGCACCTGGAATCCTTTTGACAAAATGACTCATTTGCTTGCTTTCTGATATGACAAGATGGCTCTAGGCTCATCCTCATCCATATAAGTGACATGCAGTAAACTCCGTGTATTTAAAGAAAATAATTTTATGTTTTGGCATGTGGTGTACATCACCATGATCAAGGAAGGGAACATGTCTGTGGCCCCCAGCCCTCCCTAAGCAACCTTAGATCTGCTTTCTCTCTTTATAGATTAGTTTGCATTTGATAGGATTTTATGTATATGGACTCATACATTATATCCTCTCTTTGTCTGGCTTATTTTGCTCAGCATAATTACCTTCAGATTCATCCATTTTGTTGTATGTCTCAATAGGTAATTCCTTCTATTGCTGAGTAGAATTCCACTGTATGGATATGCAACAATTGGTCTATCCATTCACCTTTTGATAGACATTTAGGTTGCTTCCACCTTTGGTCTGTTACAAATAAAGCTGCTGGGCTTGGTGCCTATAGTTCATTGAGTAGGGTGCCAGCCACGTACACCAAGGCTGGCAGGTTCAAACCTGGCCTGGGCCTGCTAAACAACAATGACAACTGCAACCAAAAAATAGCCAGAATTTGTGGTGGGTGGCTGTAGTTCCAGCTACTTGGGAGGTTGAGGCAAGAGAATCTCTTAAGCCCAAGAGTTTGAGGTTGCTGTGAGCTGTGATGCTACAGCACTCTACCCAGGGTGACAGCTTGAGACTCTGTCTCAAAAACAAACCAAAAAAACCAAATAAAGCTGCTGGCTTGGGGCCTGTAGCTCAGAGGCTAGGGCATCAGCCACATACACTGGGGCTGGCGGGTTCAAACCTGGCCCTGGCCCACCAAAGAACAATGACAACTACAAGAGAATTGCTTAAGCCCGAGAGGTTGAGGTTGCTGTGAGCTGTGATGCCACAGCACTCTGCTGAGGGTGACAGTGAGACTCTGTCTCAAAAAAAAAAAATCGTATATAAAAAAATTTTGACTTTTGGGCTCGGTGCCTGTGGCTCAAGCAGCTAAGGTGCCAGCCACATATACCTGAGCTGGTGGATTTTCAAATCGAGCCCAGGATGGCCAAACAATAATGACAACTACAACCAAAAAATAGTTGGGCATTGTGGCAGGCGCCTGTAGTCCCAGCTACTTGGGAGGTATAGGTAGGAGAATTGCTTAAGCCCAGGAGTTGGAGGTTGCTGTGAGCTGTGATGCAATGGCACTCTACCCAGGGCAACAGTTGGAGGCTCTGATGCAAAAAAACAAAAAATTTGACTTTTGATTTTTATCACTCAACATAAATGATGATAAGCTTTGTCCATACAGGGAGAGGATAGTCAAAAAATGTTGCCTGAGGCTAGGTGCAGTGGCTCACGCCTGTAATCCTACTACTCTGGGAGGCCAACATGGGAGGATCACTTGACCTCAGGCATTCGAGACCAGTCTGAGCAACAGTGAGACCCTGTCTCTACTAAAAATAGAAAAATTAGCTGGGCACTATGGTGACAGGCACCTGTAGACCCAGCTACTCAGGGTGCTGAGGGAGGAGGATCCCTGAGTCCAGGAGTTTGAAGTTGCTGTGAGCTAGGCTGATGCCGAAGCACTCTAACCTGGGGCAACAGAGTGAGCCTCTGTTTAAAAAAAAGATTGGCTGAGCACCCATAGCACAGTGGTTATGAGCCAGCCACATACACTGAAGCTGGCAGGTTTGAGCCCAGCCTGGGCATGCTGAACAACGACAACTGCAACAAAAAATAGCTGGACATTGTGGCAGGTGCCTCTAGTCCCTGCTCCTTGGGAGGCTGAGGCAAGAGAATTGCTTAAGCCTAAGAGTTTGAGGTTGTTGTGAGCTATGATGCCACAGCACTCTACTGAGGGTGACAGAGTTAGACTCTGTCTCAAAAAAAAAAAAAAAGATTAAAAAAATGTTGCAGTGGTGTTTGCCCATAAGCTCAGCTACATGGGAGGCTGAAGCAGGAGGACTGCTTGAGCCTGAGAGTTTGAATCCAGCCTGTGCAATATAGCTACCCCCCATATATAGATATATATATATATATTTTTTTTTTTTTTTTTTTTTTGGTAGAGACAGAGTCTTACTTTATCATCCTTGGTAGAGTGCCATCGTGTCACACAGCTCACAGGAACCTCCACCTCCTGGGCTTAAGCGATTCTCTTGCCTCAGCCTCCCAAGTAGCTGGGACTACAGGGACCCATCACAACATCCGGCTATTTTTTTGTTACTGTTTGACAAGGGCTAGGTTTGAACCCTCCACCCTCAGTATATGGGGTCGGAGCCCTACCCACTGAGCCACAGGCACCACCCTAGGCCCCATATCTTTCCTTTTTTTTTCTTTTTAGAGATAGAGTCTCACTTTATTGCCCTCAGTAGAGTGCCGTGGCATCACAGCTCACAGCAACCTCCAGCTCTTGGGCTTAGGCGATTCGCCTGCCTCAGCCAGGCGCCTGCCCCAACACCCGGCTATTTTTTGTTACAGTTTGGCTGGGGCAGGTTTTGAACCTACCACCCTCGGTATATGGGGCTGGCACCCTACTCACTGAGCCACAGATGCTGCACCCAACTTTACTTATTTTTCTTGTTCATAATGGACGGAAGCTAAAACAGAAATTTGACTTTCTAGCCTTCTAGAAAGTGTCCCTGCACTTTCTCTGTCTCCTTTTTTTTTTTTTTTTTGGTTGAGACAGAGCCTCAAGCTCTCCCCTTGGGTAGAGTGCATTGGCATCACAGCTCACAGCAACCTCCAACTCCTGGGCTCAAGCGAGTCTCCTACCTCTGCCTCCCAAGTAGCTGGGAACACAGGCGCCCTCCACAATGCCTGGCTATTTTTTGGTTGCAGCCGTCATTGTTGTTTGGTGGGCCCGGGCTGGATTTGAGCCTGCCACCTTAGGTATATGTGGCTGGCGCCTTAGCCACTTGAGCCACAGGCGCCGAGCCACTCTGTCTCCTTGCTTAGAGGTTGCCATAATTCCATCTGCAAACCCAGCCTTTGAGCTCCATTTCTGTTTTCCAGATCAGCTTTCTTGAAGGATTGTTGACCTCTTTCCAGATAATTGCTCCAGGTAAAGAGCTTATTGGCTCTGCTTCATTCTCCTGGGCTAGAACAAGCCCACATTTTAGAGTAGGCCTCCCTAATGGTCATTCTGCAGAAAAGCTGGGACAGACTTTTCCTACAGGCTAATTGTTGAGTGATTTACACTCAGGGACCACAGATCAGCAGAACTGGAAGGATTTGCAGAGATCATTTAGTTGGGCTGGGACCCAGAGGGACTAGGTGATATTCCTGAGGTCCCTCAAAGTCAGATCGCAAATTGGTGGCTGAAATGAGATGAGGTTAGTGGTGGATGCCAGTTTTTCTGGGCTTACATCCTGGATCTAGTTTTTCATATTGGAAATGTGATCATTTCATTTTAAGCGAAATATGTTCAGTAAATTATTTCATGTGAGAAGAGAAACCAGAAAATAACAGTTCCCGTCAGCTTGGGGAAGTGAATCCTTCTGTGACCTCATCAACATTTACCCTAAAGAGACCTATTAAAAGCTCTTTTGGACTTCCCCCACCTCCTCGGAAGGAGTAAATATCTCCTTGGCCTGAGCCAAATAGAGTTGATAGAGTTTAACAGGTGCTTGAGCTGATACTTCTGAGGTCAAGTCTTTTACTGTCCCAGTAATTCAATTGCTTTTAAGAGGCCTGAAAATCAGAAGGCATGTTGCTTTGTGTCTTTGGCAAGTCACTTTCCCTCTCTGAGCTCCATCTGCACAGAAGAAGGTACTGAACTACAAGGTGTCCAAGCCCTGCTGCCCCTGCATCTCCACAGGTCTATAAGAATCTGCATTTTTAGTAAGCATCCCAAGAGGTTCTCAACTTCAGCTGATACAGGAATCTTTTGGGATGCTGATTTTAAAATGCACATTAACGCCTACCTAGGGACACACATCCTGATCAAGCAGGTCTGGGGTGAGGCCTGGGAATAAGCATTTTTGTTGGCAGAGACCAGACTGACTTGGGGATGCGCATCCCGGCTGATCATCTGTGACTGCTCTTGCTTCCTTGCACTTTCACAGGACTCAGGGCGAGATGGAGGCCTCTGTTTCCATCTTCAAATATTTGGCAGGGTGCAGTGGCTCACGCCTGTAATCCTAACACTCTGGGAGGCTGAGGCAGGCGTATTGCCGGGGCTCAGGAGTTCAAGACCAGCCTGAGCAAGAACAAGACCCCGTCTCTACTAAAAATAGAAAAATTAACCAAGCATGGTAGCATCTGCCTATAGTCCCAGCTTACTTGGGAGACTGAAGCAAAAGGATTACTCAAAGCCCAAGAGTTTGCAGTTGCTATGAGCTGTGATGCCACAGCACTCTAGCCTGGACAACAGAGTGAGACTGTGTCTCAAAAAAAAAAAATATTCCCAATGTACACACCTTTATTATGAAACTAATTTATACCTTTTATATGAAAGCTATAACCAAATAGCCTAAGAATGTGGGGAGGGGGAGGGAGAAGAGAGGAGGGAATGGGTGGAGGGAGAGGGATTGGAGGGACCATTTTTGAGGTCTATCTTACAGGGGTACAAGTGAAACTCTCTAAGAGTAGAATCAGAATGTTTTAAAACTATAACTGAGAAAATGACATGAAGGCTGTGTTGATCAGTTTGATGGAACTATTTCGGATTGCATGCGAAAACCCCACACTGTACCCCAGAAGTGCATTAATGTACATAGTTACCATTCAATAAAATT